>SNQJ01S0047736.1:48134-60404 GCA_010110895.2 Picea sitchensis
TAGCCAAAGTGTATAGGTTAGATTAGTGAATAAATCTGGCCAGACTATCTAATCTTGGTAGATAGCCCCAGGATAGAGTAAATTCTTAACCCAACAGTTTAATCTGGGTTAATTGTCATAGAAAACCAGGTTAGAGTATAGGCTAGTGTCTTTATTTCAATAAAACCAGCTTGATGATCAACGTTACACCATGATTTGGATACCTAAAATTTTGTTTGACTAACCCCTTGGTGGTGTAGACATGAAAAATCCTTGGAAAAACCCGTGAAATGCACTTATCCTAAGTCTCTCGGCACATGTATTTTTCGCGCCCTCACTTATGCTCCGCTTGTCTATCAATGGTCCAGATGAACGCAAACAGATCTGCGGCGAACAGATCTTTCCGGACCCCCCCGACCGTTCTATCTTTAACCAAGGGGGGGGGGGTCCGGAATTGCTGATAAGACCCGCACACATATGGATGGATCAGGTTTAAGCATGCAGATCTACGGTCAACATTGGATTCCGGACCCCCTCATCTATTTTGCCTTTAATGGAGGGGGGTGGGGTCCGGAATCTGTGATAAACAGTGCGCATAGATCTGCGGCCCAGAAGCAAGTGCACAGATCAACGACTCAAAAAGTTTTTCGGACCCCCCCGACTGATCTACCTTTAAATGAGGGGGGGGGTCTGGAATGGGATTTTTTCTCTAGCGGGCCCCTGTCTATACGTGGCATCGATCTATCGATCCCAAGTCCCATCGCCTCCTACTGACTGACATACCTTCGTCACCTCCTGATGTCATCATCCACCTTTCCTGAAATAGTCACGTCCCATAACTTCTGTCAGTCCTTCCCCCCCATTCGCTCATGGCAATCCCCCTCACTATGAACTTTACCCAATCGGTAGCCGCCATGTCACTCATCTGTATCCCTCAGTCACCGTCACCTACCATCTCACACTCTAAGTGATCCGTTGGCCATTTATTACTGGATGACCTATCCATTAACCAACTGACCTGTCTCCCGTGCCCGATGAACACCCATTTACTTAAAACTACCATTTTCTTCCTACTTTCACCATTTACCCACTCATCGCACTAGAGAGATTTACACCGTTTTCTCCTCCGTTACAGCCAGTTTCCCCCACCAGCAACTACCCCACTAACTTTGTTTTTCTTGCAGGTATTGTTGCAATAATGGCGCCAAATTCAAAACAAGCAGAAGGAGAGGAGAATCTATTTCTCCCGCCTCCTGTCGACCTTGACAGGATCCCACTGGTCGACAAAGACTGCTTAATCACAGATACAAAGTGCGATTTTGATTTCGCAGACCTTCAGTCGTGGCTCAAGGAAGTTTTCCTGGACCAAAGTGACGAAATTGGACTCTGGGAGTCCAACTTAACCCTTTATCTCTTCCCTCAGATTCACCCTTTTCCAAAGTTTTCCCTCAAGTGCCAATCCCACTACATTCCTGAGCAACGAGCCGTCATTTCCTCGTCTGGAGAAATTCTATTCCTCATCACGCCCGAATCCATTGACCAAATGATACAAGTCCCCCGAGATGACTCTGCATCACCATTCAACCTGGAAATTCTCATAGAATTATACCAGAAGATGACCTTCGCCCAAAGAGCTCAAATATTTGAGCTTTTTCTCCCGCCATCCGCTCAATTTCCCTCCATAAATCCCCCCTATCCTTCTTCAATCTTTTCAACCAAAGGAAACCAGATCATCTCGTCCCTATGCGCCTTGATGGGATACTATTCAGATCAGTGGGTAGATGAACCCATTCTGGGATTTTTATCCATATTCTCTACCGATGAGAAGCCCACTACCCAGTTCGACTTCAACACATTTCTGGTGAATAATATTCACGAACAATTTGTTAATTTCACCACGGAGGGCATGCTCCGATACTCTTCCATACTGGCATATTTGTTCGTTTTCTTCTATGCAGACAAATTTGTCTTTTCCATGCAGAAGATGGATGGAGATGGTAGGCCCCAGGAAGTGACCACATGGACCTCCTTGCTCAAGCACAACTCCACAGATTTCAGTTTCAAGGAGTTCATCGATCAATTCTATCACCCATTGGTGAGTATGCTTAGCGGCAAGCTCGAGCCTCGGATAAATGATGAAGTTCAGAGAGTCCTGCATCTCTCGGATCACACAAAGACAGGTGATTGGTATTTATACCACAATCACACTGAGATTAGAGTATATGGGTGCGAGTTGGCACCGTATAAGCTGCCCAAATACCTTCCTGTCAGAATTGTTTCTTTGGAATATATAAGGCAGATGATAAATTCCGATGATATCCATTTTGTGTCACTAAAGAAAAAGCAACAACTCAGAATCAAAGGGCAGATTGGCTCTTTCATCTGCAACAATCGTGGCGCTGGAGAAGAAGAAGACAGGCTGCTGAAGGAAATGAAGTTCTTCACGAGTTTCCCATGGCATTACGATCCTTGTGGGATTATCTCCAAGATGAGAGTGAAAAACAAGAACATCCCATATGCCCATGAAGCTAGGCCAAAATTCGAGAAATTTGCAAACCAGACAGCCTGGGAACCTAATACCTTGGTCGAAGCAGAACAACAGGATCCCCCGGCCACTGTATCTCAAACAACCACACCACAGGTTCCGAAAGAGAAAAGGCCTAGGAAAGATTTATCTCCACCTGTCACTGAGGTATCATCAGAAGAATTCCAGTTGCATACCAAGAGGCCTAAGACCATTTTAGTTCCTGGCTCGACCAGGGAAAAAGAAGCCCCGTCTACTACAGTGACCAAGGTTGATAGACCAACCCTCGACGCAAGCCTCCAACATGTCAAAACCTCAGCATTGCTGAAGAAATATATAGATTCTCCGTCGACCACCCAACCAGGCAAGGTAGGACCAAAGCTGAGTATCTTTGAAAAATATAAGCTGATCAAGAAAAGAAACCAGACCCTGACCAGCAGCACTTGCACCCAGTTCTGGAAGCAGACATCGACTGCACAACATAGGTTGCTATCGACATTCAACACTGAGAAGGGAAGAATGCATATGGCATTCCTCCAGGCACAAGTGCCAGATCCAAAGGTGATCACTGATTACAAAAGGGCCACCTTCGAATTCTAGACGAAGGATGTGCATCTGGCCGATCAGATGGATCTGCATAAGCAAATAGGGGAAATGGTATTTTATACGATGGCGCATGCTTCCACTACCGCGTCCAAATTACTAGTGTCCCTGAACAACGTTCAAACACAACTGAAGTTGGAGAAGATATCGTCCTTTTCCAAGGACAACAAGATCAAGACTTTGGAGGAAGTAGTCCTCAAGATCGGTTACGATCCTTCGAACATGAAAGCAGCTGAGGAGACGATTAAGAAAAATAATGTTGACATAGCCTCCTTAAGGAAACAATTGAAACTCCCGCCCACAGAGGATTCACAGGAAAAGGAAATAACAGAGAAAGAAGGAGAAAAAGATGAAATTCTGAAGCTACTCATGGAGAAGAATGCACAGCTAAAGGAAATGGAAGCTGAGATGGAGAAGCTAGTAAAAGAGAAAGAACAACTGAAGCCAATGGAAGTCATTCCATTGAGTGCCATTTCAATTTCAGGAGTGAGCACAACATCAGTGACAGAAGTCCCATCCGCTACTCCATTGACATCCCTGGAAAAGATAGCCGACCTAGCTAAGTATATGGAAAAGATGAACCTGCAGGAAACAAAGATCAGCAGGCTAAAAAAGGAGATTGAGAACCTTCAGGAACTCAAATCTTCCTTTCAGATCAGCCTCTCCAAGGAAAAGCAGGTGACAGATCAGCTCAAACAAGAGTTACAACAGCTCCAGAAGCAAACAGTGGCAAGAAAAACTCTGGCTGAGGTTAAAAAAAGTGTATAGACAAACATCACCAAGTCCATGAACGAGATATGGCCCATGATACAGATCATATTTGAGCAGAATGAATTGGTGCAGAGAAGCAAGCAAGCCATTGAGAAGATCAGATCAAAATTGGGAGAGATGCCAACACAGGCGAACGAGATCATCAAGTTCCTAAATTCTAAGACCAGGGAGGAGCTGGAAGAACTGAAAATTGAAGACAGAACATAGACCATCCTTGAGGTCAAAATATTTTTGACCAAGAGAGGATTAATGCTTCAGCTGGAACAAAAAATGTTCAGGCCATGGACCTAGGGGTACAAAGATTTTTTAGTAATATTGAGGCTCTACAGAAGAAAGGTCTTTTTGGTCTGAAGGTAATCAATGACAAATTGATGACACTCCCAGACTACAAGAAGAGACTGACCGATGTGGCTAAGGATAGTTCAAATTTTGCAAGAATTCAAGGCAGCATCACTGGAAAGGCATTTCTAGATGCACTTCAGTGGGACATCAGTATTCAACATGAGATTCGATACATCTTTTTCACCAAACCTACCTTTGCCAAGTACACAGAAATGGACGAAGTGTATCGAAGGCTACTCAAAGTCAACGTACCCAGTCATATTTGATGGGAGAAAATTTGTGATCTGATCGAGTAGCAGATGAGCTGTCCTAGCCTAGTCATTTGTCCAGTCAGATGAGGTCGTCCAGAGGCTTCATCAATGACCCACCCAAAAATTAGCATGCAGTTACACCACATCATCAAGCAGTTCCTAGATTCATGAAATTTGTTAAGTTAATTAGGCTAAAAATAGATTTAGCATGTCCTGTTCATTAATGACAGGATCGTTTGTAATTTTGAGTTATAAATACTTCATCTTTTGAAGTATTGAGGGTTGTTGATCTTCACACCCTGCAAGCTTCCAGATTGTAATATTTTTGAAGAGATTTTCCATTAATACAAAGAGGCACTTTTACAGGATTCTTGCGTGTATCCACTGGTGACGTTGTTCTCTCTAAGTTAAATGTTATTCTCACTTTGTTATCATACTGTTTTCTAAATCTAATCTTTGGAAGTAACGAAATTTGCAGGATTTATCTCGTATACACTGTTTCTGACTAAAAAGGTTTAAGTGTTGATATTCTCATTTTACAATAAATAAATTCTTAGTTGCTTCTTTGTTGTAATTGTCTTTCTCATCTTTTATGCTATTCCTCATTTATGCTACTAAACAATCCAGTGATTATATTATCTCTCCCTGTGAAAGGTTCCTTTGTTTTTTCTGGCTTGGATTTCATCTTTATGGCACGGACCCCATAGCGCAATGGATGTGTAAACTATGTCAACCAACTCAAAAGCACTACGGCACAAGATTGACTTATCTATTTACCTAGCCTAATATTTAAAAATTTTGAAATATATCTGAATCAATATAGAGAGATCCCTCTCTGAAGTTGGAAGGGCTAGATCCCAGCTTCAAAAGTGGTTGGATAAAGTTACCTCTCGTAGATTTCTTCTTCCTAGCAACCTCTTGGAAATTTATAGAGTGCTAACATAGTGGCGAATTCACTGGGGAAGAACAAAACTAAAAATTTATAACTTCACGTTTTCTTTTCCCTAAGAAGAAAGTTTGTTCCTAAAAATATTGCAAATTTGAGAAGAAAGTAATGTTTAGAGGTTGATTAAAATTTGTACATATTATTTTCAGACTCATAAAACTAAAAAGTATATATATATAAATAAAAAAGAAATCTGTCTCCCAAGAAAGTTTATACTCGATCTCATCTAGACCTAGAACCTACGATAATAACAGATAACCCAGAGTAGTTACTCAGGAAAAAGATCGTAGCTGAAGGTTCGGTAAGTCATACTCCCTTTCATAAGTCCCTTTTCTATTAAGGAGAGCTCGTTACCTTTCAAAACCCTGAATTTGACACCCCTTCCGAACAAAGCCTGGTTAGGACAAGATCCGATAGTTTTGTGACTAGGATCATTTTGAACCCAACCATTTTGCAACCCCAGACTCCCGAAATTCTATCTCCCACTGCTAAACCTCAAACCACTCCCTTGGTGCCAGCTAGTCCCTCCTCGTCCTTGTCTTCCGTCGCTACCTCGCCTATCATCCAGTTTGTTATCCCACTTCCTCCACCTATCATGGCAGCTAGGTACGCTCCCTTGGTGTTGGTCGTGCCCCTTCATGCCATGCCCCAAGACTATCAAACGAGACTCCCACAGTTCGACGGAATAGCACCTTTGAACGCCCAACAACACGTTGATAAAATGAATGATTATTTTGACCTGCATGAAGTAGATGAGGCTGACATTCAAATGAGATTGTTTGCCCAGAGTTTTACAGGCGACATTAAGAAATGGTATAAAGGCTTACATGCCAACTCAGTCCTTGACCTTACTGCATTTCAAAGGATTTTTCTAGATAGATGGGAGGTAAAGAAAAACCCTCTCCAAATATTGCCAGAATACGAAAATATTAGAAAAAATCAAGGTGAGTCAGTACAATATTACTGCACTCGTTTCAATAACCTGTACAATGCAATCCCAGCTGAAATCAAACCTCCACAGGGTTTGGCATTGATAAAATTCCCTGATGGTTTTGACGCGGATATGTCATACCAACTAAGGGAAAGAAATTCTACCACCCTGTAAGACATGCAGAAAAGCGCAATAAGTGTGGAAGCCAATGTGGCAAAAAGGGCACATCAAAGGTTAGAGAGGAGAGTCACCATTAAAGAGGAACCTTCCACATCAACCTCAGATTCCAAATTGGATTCCTTGGCTAGAGAAATGGAAAGAATGATGGAAAGACTTACTGTGTCAGAAAGAAATCCCCCAAGAGAAAACCCACCAGCTCCTCAGGTTCAGAATCCTAACTTCAAGAGAAGCCCTCCTCAAATCAGACAGAGAGATCCTAGGGATCAAAGAGAAAAGAGAGGTCCAGATCAGCAGATCAGGCCTCCCCTACAAGAAAATTATGCTGATAAAGGGGAGGAAGTGATTGAGGAACTAGAGGATACTCACATAAATCTCATGGGTATTCATGATAACAAAGCTATTTTCCTTACCCAATAAGAGAAAGAACTCTTTCTTCTAAATCAAACAAAGGTAAGTGAAGAAGCTGAAGATGTCGAACAACAGGCATTCGAAAATTCCATTCTGGAGGTACACCGAAAGTACAATCTGCGGAGTAAAAAGACAGAAGGGAGTTCCCCAAAAAAATGATTGAAACGAAGAAGGTAGTCGAACCCAAGAGAGCCTCTGAGCCATCTGCCGAGAAGATTCCTGAGAAGAGTACTTCCGAAGTTCCCACGAAAAGAAACATTACTATTCTAAAAAGATCGCCACAGCCTAAGGTTTCATCAATTAATCAACCAAGTACCTCTGGCCAGAAGAATGTGGTAGACAAACCAAAATTGATGAGCCAAAGTAGAGTCCCTACACCTTTTAGCCTCGAAGGGGAATTAGCCAAAGTAAAAATTCCCATTCCACTTTACGAGTTGATGAACAAAGACGCCTATCATTCACAAGTGATTAAAGCACTGACCGTTGAACCTGATATAGGTACGAAATCCTTAACAGTTGGATCAACAAATCATTCAGATACTGTGAACCTTACAGATGGTCAACCTAAACTTATGTTCGGACTTGAAGTGGATGGATGAGATGGTAATGGTGACATCGCTCCTTTTTATATCAGTCTAAATATACATGACCTGATCTTGCATAATGCTATGCTAGATTCGGGTGCTTCCCACAATCTGATGCCTAAAGAAGTAATGGAGAAACTGGGACTGGAGGTCACCAGACCATACAAGGATTTACACTCATTTGACTCCAGTAAAGTTAGATATATTGGTTTGATCAAGGACCTATGTATCACCCTGGTTCAGATTCTTGTGAAGAGCATGGTCATGGATGTGGTGGTTGCAGACATTCCCCCGAAGTATGGAATGTTGCTATCCCGGTCTTGGGGGGATAAGTTGAGAGGTACCCTGCAACTATATATGTCGTATGCCGCTATCCCAGTTTTCAGGCAACAAAGAAGGCTGTACAGAGAAACATTAATGAAATACATGGTCAGTAGCCAAGAAAAACCACACAACTATCCTCTTTACTCCGTGCATTCTGACTTGGATTCTTTTATCCTGTATAACGATGGTGACATGGAAGAGAAAAACCCTCAGCTGGAAGAAGATACATCTGGTCCGGATGAAGGCCAAGAAATCATTGAGGTAGAAAGGAAGACAAACGTGATAACTGAAGAATTACCAGCAGACTTCTGGAGCATGGATTTTGATGGAGCAGTAAGCAAAGAAGGAGCTGGAGCGGGATTTTGGCTGTACAACCACAGAACCAGGTATTCAGAAAATCATTCTTACAAATTAAATTTCCAGTGCACTAACAATATTGCCGAGTATGAAGCCTTGATGCTCAGACTAAAGCTTTTGAAAAGAGTTGGTGCCAAACAGATTATGGTAAGAGGTGAGTCTCAGTTAATAATCAAGCAAATTAAAGGTGACTATGCTGCGAAACATCCCCATCTTAGAGCTTATCGGAATGCTGTTATTGATGCCCTGAGATGTTTCACTGAAGTTGATTTGTAGGTAATGTTGAGGGGACAAAACATTTTGGCAGATGGATTGGCTACATCAGCGGCCACATGTAGAATTCCTTTTCGCTCAACTCGCCCATACATGGTAGAGGTGAAATGCAGACCAACCGTCCCCGAAAATATCAGGTACTGGCAGGTGTTTGGTAATGATGATCAAATCGAAGACTTTCTGCAGTGTAAAAATGATTTTGAATGTACAAATATAGATTTAGAGAACGAAGATGAAAATGTAAATAGATATGATTTTGAAAATGATAGTGTAAATAGCGTAGATTTAGGAGAATTAGGTGATGATGAGATGGAAATCGATATTTTGCATTTTAAAAGTAACGTTTTACCTAGGGGTCTAGTTCCTTTAGAGGATTTGTTTGATTTTAACGATGTAGCCAAAAAATTGAAAATTGAAGCCAATGTACAAGAAGTAGAAGATTGTAATATAGGGATGGAGGAGAAACCCAGGATATTCAAATTGTCCAAATCATTACCCCCTGAGCAAAAGCTCAAATACATTGAGTTGTTCAAAGAATATTCAGATGTCTTTGCCTAGGGTTATGAGGATTTGAAAGCTTATGATACCAACATCATACAACATAGGATTCCAGTAAAAGAAGACCAGAAACCGTTTAGACAGAAGCTTAGGAGGATAAATCCCAAGTTACTCCCTCTGATAGAAAAGGAAATAAAAAAAATGTATGATTCCAAAATCATAGTCCCATTGCGTTTTTCCAAATGGGTCTCTAATTTGGACCCTACACATAAGAAATCTGGGGAGATCAGGCTTTGCATAGATTTATGAAATTTGAATAAGGTCTCCCTGAAGGACAGTTACCCCTTGCCAAAAATGGACCACATCCTTTAAAGGGTAGTTGGATCCAGTCGAATCTCTTTGTTGGATGGTTTCTCAGGTTATAATCAGGTCCTCGTCCACCCAGATGACCAAGACAAAACCTCTTTCACTACACCATGGGGCACTTTCATGTACGTGAAAATGAATTTTGGTTTGATGAATGTGGGAGCCACTTTCTAGAGAGAGATGGACATCACCTTTGTGGAGGAGTTAGGGAAATTTATCATCATCTATTTGGACGATGTAACTATGCTTTCCCAGTCTGATGATGAGCACCTGAGGCATCTCAGACGAGTCTTCGAGAAATGCAGGAGGTTTGGGATTTCTTTAAATCCTAAGAAAATACTTTTCAGACTAGAGGAAGGCAAACTTCTAGGGCACATAATCTCCGACGACGAAATCAAAATAGACCCCAGCATAATCGAGGCCATACAAAAATTAGAACACCCAAGAAACATCAAAGAATTAGTCTTTTATCGGAAAAATAAATTTTCTACAAAGAATCATACCCAATCTGGCAGAACTCCTTAGAAACATTACAAATATGTTGAAAAGGGCTGTAAAAATAAAATGGGTCACCGAGTCCAGGCAGTCTTTCGAACAAGTCAAACGAGCACTCACAAAGGCCCCTGTCTTGATCAGTCCTGATTTTACCAAGGATTTCTATCTTTTTTCTTTTTCTTCTGAACATACCATTGCAACGGTATTATTACAGAAGAACAATGAAGGGTATGAACAACCCATAGCCTTTTTCAGTAAAGCATTAAGAGATGCTTCTTTAAATTACAAGATAATGGAGAAAGAGGCTTTTGCCTTGGTAAAGGCCATAAAAGATTTTAGGGTCTACATTCTCCATTCCCACACCATTTCATATGTTCCAAATGTGGCAGTAAAATACATTTTGACCCAGGACAATCCAGATGGAAGAAGAGGAAAATGGATTGCTGTCATTTTAGAATATGACATAGAGATTAACCCTACGAAACTACTTAAAGGTCAAGGCATAGCTAAATTAATGGTTGAATCAAATTTCCATGCTCTTGACATTAATTTCTTAGTTGCAGCAGATGAACAGGGTGAGATGGCGACTCCAAGCGTGAGAGGGGTTTTTCTCAACTCTCCATGGTACGTAGACCTTATATTTGTTTTGCATAATCTACAAGTTCCCCCTAGTTTGACTAAGACTAAAGATAGATTTATGAAGTTGAAAGCATTAAAATATTCTATTCTAGAAGGCAATCTATATTGGAAAGATTCTGGAGGTATTGTGTTAAATTTTTTATTGAAAGACGAAGCTGACAAAGTGCTACAAGAATTTCATGCAGGAGAATGTGGTGGCCATCTGAACTAGAAGGTCACATCCAACAAAATCCTCAGAGCCAGTTTCTATTGGCCCACCCTATTCACTGATGTACATCGTATAGTGACCGCATGTCATCAATGTCAACTATTTGAAGGAAAAAGGAAACTCCTCCCTCTACCCCTGAAACCGATCTCAATTGAAGCCCCTTTTCAACAATGGGGGTTGGACTTCATTGGAGAAACACACCCCCCTTCTTCGCCAACACAGGTGGATTCTCACTGCCACATATTATTTTACAAAATGGATCGAAGAAGTACCAAGCAGGCAAGCCACTATTTCTGTTATTATCAAGTTCCTTGAAAATAATATTTTGTCTCACCTTGGATGTCCTAGAAAGATTATAATTGATAATGCAGCTGCTTTTCGATTGAAGAAACTCATAGATTTCTGTAACTAGTATCAAATTGGTTTGGGACATTCCACAGCTTACTACCCTCATGGGAATGGGTTGGCGGAATCTTCAAAAAAAACCTTGGTAAAAATCATCAAGAAGACATTGCAGGAAAACAAGAAATCGTGGCATAACAAGTTGGTGTTCGCATTGTGGGCTGACAGGCTGACCACCAAAAGGTTAATCAGTATGTCACCATATCAACTGGTCTATGGCACAGAAGCAGTTTTCCCCACTTCCTTAGGAGTCCCTGTCATGAAGTTGCTTCAAGATGGACAAGACGAGCCAAATGACTCACAGAGAAGGATCAACCAGATGATCCATTTGCAGCAGGCTAGGGAAGAAGTATTCAACAAGACTCAGGTAGTCCAAGAATGCATCAAGAAGATTTTTGACAAAAGAACCAAGGAAGATGATTTTGAGCTAGGAGATTTGGTGTTGAGATGGGACGCCAGTAATGAAGACAAGGGAAAACATGGAAAATTTGACAGTCTATGGAGAGGACCATACATGATTCAAGCATTCAGGGGAAGCAACGCTTTCTTACTAAACAACGCTGATGGGACAGATCTGCCAGGAGGACATATAAATGGCAGAATGTTGAAGCATTATGTGCCACCTCAGTAGAGACTCGAGTTTTCACCCACCATTGTACATACCATTTTTATTTTTCACCTTCATTTTCTGAGTGAATAACATGAGTCATTTGGTTGAAGACCGAAGAGAAGGCCCTAAGCTGCTGACCTCTTTTCTTCCATTTTTTTTTTAGAATAAAACCAATCAATCAACAAAGGCTACTAGGCAAAATTTTCAGAACGACAGGAACTAGGATTATTGGCACTTCATAAGGAAAGTACCATCCCTAGGTGGAGCCGTTGTTATCACCCTATAAATTATAGGATCAACTGGTGACTGGAATATTACCTGTCTCTAGTGTTTTTGTTGACAAATGATTTTTCATTCTGCAAATAATTTGAAAAATAAAAGAAAAAAGAAAAAGAAAAGAAAAAAGAAAAAGAAAGAAAAGAAAAAGAAAGAAAAGAAAAGAAAGAAAAGAAAAGAAAAGAGGGCATAAAAGAATTTCAATAAAAGCCCCATGCAATAATAGTAACTTGGTCCATACCTTTCAAGCATGGCCAAGTTCTCTTTAAATTGATGTTGATAGGGTTAGTGAATAAGTTTGGC
>SNQJ01S0047736.1:60801-72815 GCA_010110895.2 Picea sitchensis
CAACATTGGATTCCAGACCCCCCCATCCATTCTTCCTTTAATGGAGGGGGGGTCTGGAATGTGTGATAAGCAACGCGCATAGATCTGTGGCCCAGAAGCAAGAACACAGATCAACGACTCAAATTTTTTTTCGGACCCCCCCGACTGATCTGCCTTTAACTTAGGGGGGGGTTCCAGAATGGGATTTTTTCTCTGGAGGGCCCATGTCTATACATGGCATCGATCTATAGGTCCCAAGTACCATCGCCTCCTACTAACTGACATACCTTCGTCACCTCCTAATGTCATCATCCACCTTTCCTGAAATAGTCACGTCCCATAACTTCTGTCAGTCCTTCCCCCCCATTCACTCGTGGAAAGCCCCCTCATTATAACCTTTACCCCAATCGGTAGCCGCCACGTCACTCATCCGTATCCCTCAGTCACCGTCACTTGACATCTCATACTCTAAGTGATCTGTTGGCCATTTATTACTGGATGACCTATCCATTAACCAACTGACTTGTCTCCCGCGCCCAACGGACACCCATTTACTCAAAAATACCCTTTTCTTCCTACTTTCACCATTTACCCACTCATCGCACCAGAGAGATTTACACTGTTTTCTCCTCCATTACAGTCAGTTGCCCCCACTAGCAGCTACCCCGCTAACTTTGTTTTTCTTGCAGGTACTATTGCAGTAATGGCGCCAAAGTCAAAACAAGCAGAAGGAGAGGAGAATCCATTTCTCCCGCCTCCTGTCGACCTTGACAGGATCCCACTGGCTGACAAAGACCGCTTAATCGCAGATACAAAGTGTGATTTTGATTTCGCAGACCTTTAGTCGTGGCTCAAGGAAGTTTTCCTGGACCAGAGTGACGAAATTGGACTCTGGGAGTCCAAGTTACCCCTTTATCTCTTCCCTCAAATTCACCCTTTTCCAGAGTTTTCCCTCAAGTGCCAATCCCACTACATTCCCGAGCAACGAGTTGTCGTTTCCTCATTTGGAGAAATTAAGTTCCTCATCACGCTCGAATCCATCGACCAAATGATACAAGTCCCCCGAGATGACTCTGCATCACCATTCAACCTGGAAATTCTCACAGAATTATACCAGAAGATGACCTTCCCCCAAAGAGCTCAAATATTTGAGCTTTTCCTCCCACCATCCGCTCAATTTCCCTCCACAAATCCCCCCTATCCTTCTTCAATATTTTCGACCAAAGGAAACCAGATCATCTCATCCCTATGCGCCTTGATGGGATACTATTCAGATCAGTGGGTAGATGAACCCATTTTGGGATTTTTATCCATCTTCTCTACCGATGAGAAGCCCACTACCCAGTTCGACTTCAGCACGTTTCTGGCGAATAATGTTCATGAACAGTTTGTTAATTTCTCCACGGAGGGCATGTTCCATTACTCTTCCATACTGGCGTATTTGTTTTTTTTCTTCCAAGAAGACAAATTTGTCTTTTCCATGTAGAAGATGGATGGATATGGTAGGCCCCAGGAAGTGACCGCATGGACCTCCTTGCTCAAGCACAACTCCACAGATTTCAGTTTCAAGGAGTTCATCGATCAATTCTATCACCCAGTGGTGAGTATGCTTAGCGGTAGGCCCAAGCCTCGAATAAATGATGAAGTTCATAGAGTCCTGCATCTCTCAGATCACACAAAGACAGATGATTGGTATTTATACCAAAATCACACTGAGATCAGAGTATACGGGTGTGAGTTGGCACCGTATAAGCTGCCCAAATACTTGCCTATCATAATTTTTTCTTTGGAATATATAAGGCAGATGATAAATTCCGATGATATCCATTTTGTGTCACTAATGAAAAAGAAATAGCTCAGAATCAAAGGGAAAATTGGCTCTTTCATTTGCAACAATCGTGGCGCTGGAGAAGAGGCAGATAGGCTGCTGAAGGAAATGAAGTTCTTCACGAGGTTCCCATGGAAGTACGATCCTTGTGGGATTATCTCCGAGATGAGAGTGAAAAAAAAGAACATATCATATGCCCATGAAGCTAGGCTAGAAGTCGAGAAAATTTCAAACCAGGCAGCTTGGGAACCTAATACCTTGGTCGAAGCAGAACAACAGGATCCCCCGGCCACTGTATCTCAAACAACCACACCACAGGTTCCGAAAGAGAAAAGGCCTAGGAAGGATTTATCTCCGCCTGTCACTGAGGTATCATTAGAATAATTTCAGTAGCATACCAAGAGGCCTAAGACCATTTCAGTTCCTGGCTCGATCGGGAAAAAATAATCCCCATCTACTACAGTGACCAAGGTTGATAGATCACCCCTCGGCGCAAGACTCTAGCATGTCATAACCTCAACATTGCCGAAGAAATCTACAGATTCTCCGTCGACCACCCAACCAGGCAAGGTAGGACCGAAGCTGAGTATCCTTGAAAAATATGAGCTGATCAAGAAAAGAAACCAGACCCTGACCAGTAGCACTTGCACCCAGTTCTGGAAGTAGACGTCGACTGCTCAACATAGGCTGCTATCGACATTTGACACTGAGAAGGGCATAATGCATATGGCATTCCTCTAGGCACAGGTGCCAGATCCAAAGGTGATCACTGATTACAAAAGGGCCACCTTCGAATTCTAGACGAAGGATGTGCATCCAACCGATCATATGGATCTACACAAGCAAACAGGGGAAATGGTCTTTTATACGCTGGTGCATGCTTCCACTACTGCGTCCAAATTGCAAGTGTCCTTGAACAATGTTCAAACACAACTGAAGTTGGAGAAGATATCATCCTTTGCCAAGGACAACGGGATCAAGACTTTGGAGGAACTGGTCCTCAAGATCGGTTACGATCCTTCGAACGTGAAAGCAGCCAAGGAGATGATTAAGAATAAGAATGCTGGCATAGCCTCCTTAAGGAGACAATTGAAACTCCCGCCCACAGAGGATTCACAGGCGAAGGAAATAGTAAGGAAAGAAGGAGAAAAAGATGAAATGCTCAAGCTAATCATGGAGCAGAATGCACAGCTAAAGGAAATGGAAGCTGAGATGGAGAAGCTAGTAAAAGAGAAAGAACAACTGAAGCCAATGGAATTCATTCCATCGAGTGCCATTCCAATTTTGGGAGTGAGCACAACATCAATGACAGAAGTCCCATCTGCTACTCCATTGACATCCTTGGAAAAAACGACTGACCTGGATAAGTCTATGGAAAATATTAACCTACAGGAAACAGAGATTAGCAGGCTCAAAAAGGAGATTGAGAACCTTCAGGAACTCAAATATTCCTTTTAGATCAGCCTCTCCAAGGAAAAGCAGGTGACAGATCAGCTCAAACAAGAGTTACAACAGCTCCAGAAGCAAACAGTGGCAGGAAAAACTCTGGCCGAGGTTAAAGAAAGTGTATGGAGAGACATCACCAAGTCCATGAACGAGATATGGCCCATGATACAGATCATGTTTAAGCATAATGAATTGGTGTAGAGAAGCAACCAGACTATTGAGAAGATTAGATCAAAATTGGGAGAGATGCCAACACAGGAGAACGAGATCATCAAGTTCGTAAATTCTAAGACCAGGGAGGAGCTGAAAATTGAAGACAGAACAGAGACCATCCTTGGGGTCAAAAGAGTTTTGACCAAGATAGGATTAATGCTTCAGCTGGAAGAAAAGGTTCAGGCCATGGACCTAGGGGTACAAAGATTCTTTAGTAAGATTGAGGCTCTACATAAGAAAGGTCTTCATGGTCTGAAGGTAATCAATGACAAATTGATGACACTCCCAGACTACAAGAAGAGACTGGCCGATGTGGCTAAGGATAGTTCAAAGTTCCCAGGAATTCAAGGCAACATCATTGGCAAGACATTTCTAGATGCACTTCAGTGGGACATCAATATTCAACATGAGATTCCATACATCTTCGTCACCTAACCTACCTTCGCCAAGTACACAGAAATGGACGAAGTGTATCGAAGGCTACTCAAAGTCAACGTACCCAGTCATCTTCGATGGGAGGAAATATGTGATCTGATCGAGTAGCAGATGAGCTGTCCCAACCCAGTCATTTGTCCAGTCAGATGAGGTCATGCAGAGGCTTCATCAACGACCCACCCAGAAATCAACATGCAGTTACACCACATCATCAAGCAGTTCCTAGATTCATGAAATTTGTTAAGCTAATTAGGCTAAAAATAGATTTAGCACATCCTGGTCATTAATGATAGGATCGTTTGTAATTTTGAGTTATAAATACTTCATCTTTTGAAGTATTGAGGGTTGTTGATCTTCACACCCTGCAACCTACCAGATTGTAATATTTTTGAAGAGATCTTCCATTAATACAAAGAGGCACTTTTACAGGATTCTTGCGTGTATTCACTGGTGACGTTGTTCTCTCTAAGTTAAATGTTATTCTCACTTTGTTATCATACTGTTTTCTAAATCTAATCTTTGGAAGTAGCAAAAGTTGCAGGATTTATCTTGTATACCATGTTTCTGACTAAAAAGGTTTAAGTGTTGATATTCTCATTTTACAATAAATAAATTCTTAGTTGCTTCTTTGTTGTAATTGTCTTTCTCATCTTTTCTGCTATTCCTCATTTATGCTACTAAAGAATCCAATGACTATATCATCTCACCCTGTGAAAGGTTCCTTTGTTTTTTCTGGTTTGGATTTCATCTTTATGGAACGGACCCCATAGCCCAATGGATGTGTAAACTATCTCAACCAACTCAACAACACTACTGCACAAGATTGACTTATCTATTTACCTAGCCTAATATTTAAAAGTTTTGAAATATATCTCAATCAATATAGAGAGATCCCTCTCTGAAGTTGGAAGGGCTAGATCCCAGCTTCAAAAGTGGTTGGATAAAGTTACCTCTCGTAGATTTCTTCTTCCTAGCAACCTCTTGGAAATTTACAGAGCACTAACACAAGCTTTACAAAATCTACATTTTGAGGATCTGGTTTTATGTTGTAAAAAATGGTTGTCCAATTATGAGCTACTAGGTAGTGGTTTATAAATGGGGTATTGGGTTGTCGAATTAGAAGAGGAGGCATGTAAACTAGATGATTGTCTATCATACTTTCTTGTAGGAACATTGTCTATCCTACTATTGTTAGATCTACCAATCCTTAGTATAGGATTCCCTTGAGGGTTTGATTCTATTGATAGCTTTTGAGTCTCTGATGGATGGGATTTAGGTTGGAGAGCTTGATAGTCATCTTTCCATTCATCTGTGATAGTAAGCTGAGAAAAACCCAAAGTAAGAGGAGTGACATTTCCGGGACCAACCACCACGCTTTCGGATGTAGCGTTCTTGAGGAGATTAGGATTGAGTGCAGGAATTGTAGTTGAGACAAATCAGAGACAGGTTGTTATATGTAACTGGGCAATTTCAGAGGGGGTTGCCATATCAAAACCTGAGAACTGAATATATGCTTGCAGTAGGGTATAGATAAAGGGATATATGAGAGAGACTTGAAATCGAGGGAGGACTGAGGACCATACAGGGCCATTATGTAGAAGTGCTTGAAAGCCACCAATCAAAGAATCATTAAACTGGTTATGTCTAGAGTCTAAGACAGAACATAAATCATATGCATCTAATCCAGGGTGAACCAAAGGATTTATACCAAACTATAATAAACCGAGGTGAACATATTTGTAACCATGTTCCAGTCCCCAATCTATGTCTTCTTGCTTAATGATAGGAATCTGATATACATTATGTCCAAGTGAAAAAGGGACATTAACAGAGCAATAATGGATTAGAGTAGTAGCTATGAACTTAAACATGGGAAAATCATATATTTTTTATGGTTCTATTTTTGGAATAGACCAATTTACGTCTGGTTCATACTCTTGAGCTAATAGATGAGTATTATACAAAGGGTTAGAAGAATTAGAACTTAAAATCCTTTTGAATCATGAGGATTTCTTAAACTTCGCTTCTGAAGATAGATCATATGATGATTGACTAATGTTCTTGCGGGAATCCATAATATGCTACTACAACTTTCGGCGAAATAAATACAGGTAAGTAAATATAGTAGTTGGTAAGATTATCACTTACAATGGGAAAAAGACGATACACAACTCTTTACGCCTCCCTGGGATTTCACTGGTTTCTCTTCCGTCTTACAGTAATGACTAGAGACCATTCATAAGCAACTAATTACGTCTTCTGCTATGTAGCATTTACACATCTCCTATTCAGATCTTTCCCAAACACATGGCTCACACATATGAATCTACAAAACAACAATAGTCCAGATAACATAATGATTTTATTTCTTCAGATGTAAAACACACGCATGGCTCTGATACCAATTTTACAGAGTAGGATCATATACATACCTCTTATGACATGGACCAGAAGATCCTTGACTTACAGAGAATGACTTCACAACAATATTACAATCTGGCATCAATCTTATATTGATATTGATGTTGATATCAATATTAATATAAGATTGATGCCATATTAGCCAACTTCCAAAATTTCTATGCATAATGCAAGACCTGCTTTATAAATGTCCTGATCCTGAGAATGTTGCATATATCAGAAAATACGTCTGAGCTATGCCTGGAAAAATACCAGATCTAGTTAGAGAAATAATAGAACAACTAGATATTGATTTAGATGAATTATCATTAGCTGGATTGCATGAACATATCACTACCACACTCCAAAGGGAATGTATTGGCCGCAAGACCAATAAGTCTGTTAAGAAAGAGATTGGATTTGATTCTAGTGTGTGTGATATTTTTGATGAGACCTATCACTTTGGTTGTTCACCAAAGAAAGGGAAATCAGAGCATTGCAAATTTGATTGCAGATGTTTTAAGTGTAAACATCGAAAATCCTTTAGACCATCCAAAGGTAAATTCCCAAATAAATTTGGTTCCCACCAGAGCTAGTCATATCCCCGAAAAGCCTATTTTAAGTGCAGGACCAAACCTACACAGTCTAGCAACACCAAGTGCTATATCTGTAAAAAGCCTGGCCATTAGGCTTCACAGTGTCCTCTGCGGAAGAAAACCAGGTTTCAAAATAAGATAATGGATCTATTTTCCACAGGTTATGATCAAGTGGACTGGGACTTAGTTTCTACCCGTTCAGAAGGTGAATACCTTTCCCTCATTGAGTCTGAACCTGAGACTCCTTCTCAACCCAGTTCCCCCAATTCCTCTTCAGAATATTCTGATGATTTACCCGAGTGTATGAATTTTTTTGATCTGAAAATGATGTCCACATTTGAAGAGCTTCTATCCCTTATTCAATGCAGATCTTCTTTGCAATCAAGTTTATCTCAGTTAACCCCTAGACAATTACAAATTTCTAATCAACTACTGCCCAGCTCCAAGCCCTTGATTCCAAAATCAAAATCCATTAGCAGCCAAGCGTGGTGAATGTACAACATTACTCACCTCCTGATTATGCTTTTGTCCCACGTAACTCTTAGCCAACAAAATACTCTTTCCACAAAGCTGAGCCAAGTTTCCTACATCAGAGAAAATCTTATGCTAAAAAGCACCCAATGAAAGTGCTTGATGATGTAGACTAAGATGAAAAATTGCAATATATTAATATGTTGGACCAAGAAATTAACACATTAGAAGATTCTATAAAAGAGAAGGAGGCTTTGATCAAAGATATCGGGAAATCTGTAAAGCTAGAGAAAGAAGAGCTAATCTTGTTAAAGAACAAAAAAAGATGAGATTTTTGAACAAGAAATAGAAGAACACACATTCTATACTCCACAAATTCCAAAAGATCAATCTTCAGAACCTACTACTCACAATTAATTGAATGGGTTTGAAGATAGATTAGTCATTGAAATCGATATCAAAGTATCAGGATATCTAACTTATACATTGGATGCTCAGTTAGATACTGGTGCTATGAATTCTTCTGCTAAGTATGGTGCAATTCCTTCTTATTTTTGGCAGCCTATCAACATAACATTCAGAGTTGTCAATAAGACTGAAATCAAAATCTAGCCTTTTGCCCCAGACTTTCCAATTTTATTAAAAGGTTTCAGAGTACTAGTGAATCTCTATTGTTTCGACACTAGAGTAGATGTGCTTCTAGGAAAAGATTTTGTAAATAGGTGTTTACCATTTACAGTAGGTGAATGGTTTGTACAATTCACAGTTTTGGGTAAATCCATCTCCATTCCAAGAAAGTCTTCATATGAATCCAGGATAGGATCTACGAAGACTATACCACAGATAGAAAGATCAACTGAAAAGTTAGCAAAGATACAGAAGATTGTAAATAATGTTGACAAACATGGTCTTCAGTCCATCAAAGACATCAAAGAAAAGATTGAGATAGATTGTACATCTGATTATCCTGATGCCTTCTGGACTAGAGAGAAATATTTTGTAGATCTCCCATACAAACAAGATTATTTTGCTAAACCTTAGAAAGCCTCGACTAATCATATGTCGCCTACAGAAGAAGAATACTGTCAGAAAGAAATCACTGAACTTTTGGAAAGGAAGTTAATAGAACCAAGTCGCAACCCTTGGGCTTGCCCTGCATTCCATGTTAATAAGAATAGTGATAATAAGAGAGGAAAACCAAGGATGGTTATAAATTACAGATCTCTCAATGATGCACTGTTACCTATCATATTTTCTCTACCATCAAAAGACATGCTTTTCTTGAAAATTAGTAATTGTAATGTCTTTTGCAAGTTTGACTTAAAGAGTGGTTTTTGGCAGATTGGAATATCTCCAAAGAACAGGTACAAAACTTCTTTCGTCGTCCCCCATGGACAATTCTAGTGGAAGGTAGTGCCTTTTGGTTTAAAGAATGCACCTTCCAAGTTTCAGAAAAGAATGGATGACATCTTCAAGCATTTGTCCTTTGTAATTTTTTATATTGATGATTTGTTGGTTTGTTCTTTAGACATTAAGTTGCATATTACTCATCTCAAAATAGTTTATGACCATTTGTTTCGACATGGATTAGTCTTGAGTAAGTCCAAACTTTGTCGGGCTAAAACAAAGATTGAGTATCTAGGACTGATACTATCTCAAGGAGCAATTGAACTATAGGAACATGTTTTGAAAAAGCTATCAGAATTTCCTGATGAAATTTTAGATACAAAGAAGCTACAGAGATTCCTTGGCAGTCTTAATTATATCTGCTAGTTCTACGACCATCAAGCTAAATATGTGCGGATCCTACAAAAAAGGTTAAAAGGAACTATCCCTTGGAACCAAAACATGACAAAGGCTGTACAAATTATCAAGCAGAAGATCCCAAATCTTCCTCGGCTACATCTACCTAATGTCTCTTTGCCACTAATCGTTGAATTTGATGCCTCCAATGAGACATGGGCAACGATTTTATTACGGAAAAGATGCCCAATGAAGGAAGAAGTCTGCATTTATGCCTCTACTTGTTTCTCAGAAGCAGAATCCAGATATCCCTCATCTCATAAATAAATCCTTGCAGTAAAGAATGGAATCAAAAGATTTAGACTGTTCTTAAAACCTGTTCATTTAACATTTAGAACATATTTAAAACATATGAAAGGAATGTTGTCTAATCAACATCTTCTTGAACAGGGAAATAATAGGATTCTGAGATGGATTTTATGGCTTGACGGTTTCGATTTCGATATTCAATACAAGCCAAGAAAATATAACTGTATTGCAGATTTACTCACAAGGGAAGCAGCCCCAGCCCCACAGGCAGTCAGAGAAATCAAAATGATGGCATCCTGTTCACAATGCATTCCTACAACTCCACCAGGATACAAATGGGTTTTGTTGTGTGACCATTGTGAATATTGTTATTGTTTTGTATACATGGAACAATGTATAAAGATTAGTCATGTATGTAAAGAAATCCTAGAAAAATGGATCCAATCCTATAACCACTATATTCCTAATTCCAGTTACTTTATCAGAAGCACTAGAATGTCTAGAGGAACAATAACTAGTGGTCCTATGCAAGGACAAAGATACATATATGTATATAATCCCAACTTGACTTATGCAAACTATTGTGTTATCATGAACCAAGTCAAATATACTGGTTCAAGATGGATTCTTTTTTATCGTGATACTTTTCATTAGAATCAGATCTGGTGGTCTGGTTGATTTTTCATTCTTCTATGGCAATATATTCCTAGAGATGTTTTATTCTTCGGAAGCAGCAAAGAAACCTTTAAACATTGGTTACGTTCAGAAGTTGAAGAAGCTGCACACTACAACGAGTGGTTCGTGTTCAATCTGTCTTCCCAGGGAAGTGACCTATTATACACCAAGACTGAACCTCCTGATCCTCAAGGATACAAAGTTTCAAGTAATTTTTACGGAGATGTATGTGTTCTAGAAGAAGATCTGATCCTAGCCATGCAAGGGTCTCCATTCTATAAATGTTTTAGTGGGCTCCCACCATTTTTTGACCATTATGGATCATGACCTTCTAGTCAAATCAACTATTCTGACAACAGTGATGACAATGAAGATTCTTTTGACTCTGTTTCCATGCATAATATAATAAACATAATGGAAGTATGATGGGCCTACATATTTTTAATAGTTAGATTCATGTCTATCGGGCCGGCAATGGTGTCCCGACTGTTTCGTGGGTTCCAATTGAACCCCACTGTGTTTTACTTTATTCTGTGTGTCGTGTCTTTTCGTAAAATTTGGTATGGGTCCCCATATGGGCGAGCCTCAGAGGGATGAGATAACAGCTGGAGTCCACCAGCTGCCCCATCCACTTAAAGGAATCTTACTTTATGACTGGTAGTCACCAGTTTCCGTCTACTGGTAACTTGGAAAAAGTAGTATAAATAAAGCCTCAAGGCTCTCATTGAGATCATCAGGAATGAGAGGCAAGGGTCTGAGTCTAGAGTAAGAGTAGTGTGTATCCTTTTCGCTCACCTTCGGGAACTTACGAACAAAAAACACTAATCTCGATTGTAATATTGTTTTGATCAGAAAGTTCTTTCGGATTTATCGCATATGTTTTTTGATGTTTGACGTTTCGGACCAAACTAGTGTGGTCCATAATGATGGAACACACTAGTTTGGTTCGAAATGTTGAACATAAAAAAACCTATGCGATAAATCCGAAAGAACTTTTTGATCAAAACAATGGTCGCAAAATCCTTAGAATTGTAATATTGTTGTGAAGTCATTCTCTATAAGTCAGTGATCTTCTGATCCATGTCATAAGAAGTCTCTCTCTCTCTCTCTCTATATATATATATGTGTGTGTGTGTGTGTGTGTGTGTGTGTGTGTGTAACGTGTTCTCCGTGTCCTATTTCTAGGGGGTCGTCGTCCCTGTGTCGGATACTCGTATTTCTATGTCCTCCATGTCCCATGCCTCTGTGTTAGGTGACTTAGATTATTTCTATTTTTCTTTCTCGACTTTAGTCTTTGGGTAAGATGAAAGGTGTTAAAATTTTAACTCACATAGAAAGGAAAAGGTTTAAACAAGAATGTCCAAAATATCCACGCATTTGCTCAAAATTTCTTATATGTTTCTTCGCCAGTTCGAACCTGGCTCAAGCCTTGGCCCGCCGAAACGTACTCGTGGAATTTTTTACCTGTTTCGTCGCGAGGACGAACCTGGATATTTTGGACATTTAAATGTTTGGCCCATCATTACTATGGGACGTGTGTGGTGATACATTTAGGCGGGCCATGGCTTGTGGCAAATCATTGTGTTATTTTTTAATAACCATAGAATTTGTAATTTGTAAAAGTAACCTAAACTTGGAATCAAGTCAATTGGCTGCCACCATATCTCAATCACAAGAGAATTATTCACAAGAGAATTATTGAAGTTCAAAAGTATATATCCAGTTCCACTTACGGTGGCCAATATCCAGGCTGATACACAACATTGAATGTTGCGACAAGTGGATTATAATCCTTCTGATCTAAAATAATTTTTAGATCCAACAACCTATAATCCACCTGCCGCAGCATTCAATACTACTTAGCACGTTGGATATTGCTCACCCTCCACTTACAGTCTGAACTTCCTTTAAGTGAGCCA
>SNQJ01S0047736.1:72899-88251 GCA_010110895.2 Picea sitchensis
TTTATGTTAGTTATGAGATATTTTATATTTGTGTTTATTCAATTGAAAAAAAAAACTATAAATCCATAATATATATTTAAGACAATTTGTGAAGTTCATGAAGACGGATTTGAAGTAAAAACAAATAGGATACTGAAATAATTAATGGTAATGTCAAGGGAATAAAGTTGACTATCAACAACGTATGTATAGCAACTCCAAACCTGCTTCGAATGCCAGAATGGAAGAAAGATCGAAGAAATCTTATGCTAAATGTATTATTTTTCTATATTTTTAATTGTGGATGTGGCTTAATGATTGGAAATGAAATGTATCTAATATTCTTCTTAAATGAGATGAGCAAGTGAACTTTGATAAAACAATTCTTTCTCAATTATTCGAATTAGAGTTAATTGATATTATAAAAAAATTATTAAATATTATATTTATTTAATATTAAATTTTTGGAAGATAATTAAATATATTGTTTTATAATTAAAGATAAATTCATAACTTTTTAAAATAAAAAAAATTAATAATTTTTTAAAAATTAAATAATATTATTTATAAAATTTTATATAATTAATATTAATTATATTTATTTAATTTATAAATTAAATNTCTATCCAAGTATTACAACCCTCTAAATATCATAATACAAAAATAATTCTATTTCTATTACTAAAATTAAAGTTTTACATTATTAAAATATTTATAATTATTAAAGAATGCATAATCGCATAATAAAGAAAATAATCCTAAGCCTTGTTGCATTAATTAAAACACATGCATTTGATTTGTTTACTTTAACATATGAGAACACATTGATAACTAATTTAAATGATTAAATATAAATAAATTAGTTTGATTTTAATTTTCATTAAAAAAAATATTACACAATATATTTTAGTTGGTTTTTTTAGTGTACAAATATTCATATACTTGTGCATAAAGACTAATCAACTTTGGGTGTTAAGTACAAAGGAAGAAATTGGTTTCTACGCTTTAAAAACAATCATCATATATACTTAAGCCAAATGAATTTATAAGAGAGATAATTCTCATGAATTATGGTTCATTGGTAGAATTTTAGGGTTTGCAATGACCTAGTTTCAAAATAACAAGACAAATCCATGCATTATGAACAAATCACTCTATTTTTTACTATGAGGATGAGAAACCAATAAAATTATTGGTGGAGGCCATTTTTCTTATAAGTAGCTCATTACCTTCTCTCTCATGGGGTGTAGTGAAAACAAGGCTTCCAAGGACCTAGTAGCTATTTAATGTTTCTCATTTCCAACACCCAATGCGTGTTCATGTCGTTCTTAGGATCTAGAACTTGATGCCTCGACTTGAGGGTTAATACATATGAATAGACCAGTGGAGTGATTTTATAAGATTAATCATGAATTTACTTTGAAAGTTTCATTAGCTGCTAACAACTATCCGACATTGTCAAAACAAAGCACTCATCCAAGGAGCAATTTAAGGAGGCTTCTTGTAGACTCTAGATGTTCTTCTTCAAGCTCAGGTGGAAAAACTCTACAATTTTTTGAAAGTGGATGAAATCCAATGAGCCAATGGTGGTTAGATTTGGTGAAGGTCACTGTTGAGTCCTCAAAACATACTCTTTTTTTCACTTTTCTATCTTAAACTTCCATCCAAAACCTATACCTATGAACCAACTTATATCATATTTTACCCTTTTTCCATAAATATTTTGCTTAGCTACAAAACTTGTGTATTGAAGGATATTAGAGTTAGATTATCCATTTTAATCACATTTATATTCTTCCTTATGCAATTTGATTTAATTAGTTATTATTTTTAATCATTCGCTACAAAATCTCTAATTTTGTAGCAACTCAAACACAGTTCTATAGCCACTAAATGGTTTTTGCAGCAGAATTGTTGTTTTGTAGGGTTGCACACACTCCGAGATTGAGCCTTTACTTGTAGAATATGCCAAATCAGTTCCTGAAGATCGTCTAGCTATCAGTTTAGGCCAACAATCCTCCAGATCAACACAAGAGATAAGTCAAACCTACAGTCAACGTATGAACAAGTGGTACATTATGTGAGTTAGGTCTTCATCAAATCAACACGAGATAGCACGAGATCACATGAGAGAAAATCATGCATCCTGTCATGAATGTCTCCATTACGTGGATTACAAAGCCTACTTTCTATGCCCATGAGTTGTTATATATGATAAAGAATACACATGTGTTGTTTTCTTTGTAAAATCATTTATACAATCCGTGACAATTGGATCCATGTGATCTTGTGTGAAATGTATAAATATAGGTTATTAGAACCTTCATGGGGACAAATAGATCTTTGATATCAGACTGTTGTAAACTTGTATTTCTATTTGAAATTAATAGAAGTTTTGCTTACTGTGCAAATACATGAGTTACATATTTTGAGTTTACAATGTTCATTCCTAGTAGCATTCCTCGAGCCAGGAGGGCCCCCTAAGGAAGGGTGGACTGCTCATTTAAGTTACTATTGGTATTCCTTTGTTTATTAAGTTATGTGATTTTCATTTTTGGTTATTTCATTTTCTGCAAATTCATTTACTTATGTTTACAGAGGAAAACTAACACAACAAACATTAATTGAATAAATGATTGTTATTTCAGCTGCAAGAACTCTCATTGAATTAGATGATTGAAATATTGTTGTTAATGATCCAGTAGATTGATGATCTCAAGTTTTTAGAATTGTTCATGTGTCTTTATTTAATATGTTTCTCCATTATTAGTAAATATGTTTTTTTTAGTAGCTAAATAGAAGCTTTGTTTTTGTGGCTAAACAATAAACATTTTTCCCTTTTGCATAAACAGGTAGATTAGAGGCTAATACCTCCATATACTTTGCATTCACTTCATCATTTTACAATCCCCAGGCTGATGATTTAATGTAGCAGAGTTCACCTAATTGAACTAACTGAGATGTTTGCTGTCATTGTCAGGGAAGTGTAAAAATGCATTTAGTTTTCTTTTTTTAAATGCATATAAGAATGAATGCATGTGAAGATAGATGAGAATATGAGAGGTAATAACCTCCACATTAACTGTAAGTAGAGTTGTAGTGAGTCTCTTTTCAACCATTTAAATCATGTTAAGTAGAATGCATGAATAGACGCTAACATAATAGAGGTATATTTACTAGCAGTAGGAGTAAAACAACCACCAATTCATCCACTCCATCACATGGTACTATAATATCCACACCATCAACTAACCCATCTACAGGTATAATTACAAGAGGAGGACGATCGGGAAGGATTGTGACTACATAAACGAAAGGCAAAGAAAAAGTTGGAGAATACAATTTTAAATCAGTAAAAATTACATCAACCTCACAACAAGTTGTTATACTTCCAACCAAACCTTAGGAGAAACAAATTACTCAGTGGTCAGCTTGAAATTGTATTTCCAGAAAACCTTATTGAGGAACTAGAATTCTCTGCCTCATCAGATGAGTATGTACATCTTAGAGAAGACAACATGTCTCAAATATTTGGTGACCGAGAAGAAGTAAGAGGGCCTGGATGTGGAGATGAAGAAATAAAAGAACAACCAAAAAGAGAAGAAAGGATAGAGGGTACATGCACATCAACTGTTGAGAATGAATTTAGATTCCAAATTTTGGATCCAATAGTTGTAGTCCAAATGAAGAACATACCACCTTCAACACAACCCAAATTTCATGGTATGATAACAAAAGACCCAAAAAAATTTCATTTTGAATTTGATGTGTTATGCCGCAACTATGATTATTCTTCTGATGCTAAAAAATTGAAGTTGTTTCCAACCACTTTGAAGGATGCTTCATTACGTTGGTTTATGGGTTTGGGAACAAATATTGTTATCATCAAATAATTTCTCACAACAATACAGGAAATGGTTGAAGAAAGTATCGACACAACATATTAATCAACATACCTCAAGCATTTACATAAGCTCAACAAGCAACCAAAACTATACAAATAGTCTTTGAATTTCAATACAATTTCCCCAAAGTTTACTCGCACACATCTAGACGGGCCAACATAACATTGAATGTGAAAACTATGTGGCCTACATGGTTATCTCCATAAGACCCACGCTGATGCAAAAATGAAGCATTAATGAAATTGATCGGGCCTCAACCACTTACATATTGAGGTGTACTAAGACAAGAAACTCAAATCGGCCCAAAATCTATCCTTGGGGCTATTGATGGGATGGGTAGTACCTTCAAAGGGATCCCATTCACACTACAAACAAGTTATGAAAACACTTGCATTGGTCCTATAAATACACGACCAAGGTATGAAAACAAAGAGAATAATTTTGAGTATTTTTATGTTGTTCATTTGGTTTTGGAGAATCCATCATTCTTTTAGAGATTTTTGGGCATCAATAGAAAGTGTTGCACTTCCCTCCTCTTGAGAGGTTCAATCATCAAGTCTTCATCATTGTATTTCCATTTCTATAAGAGAGGGAGCTCTGTATTTGGGGGATTCAAGATC
Organism: Picea sitchensis; assembly: GCA_010110895.2. Taxonomy (NCBI): domain Eukaryota; kingdom Viridiplantae; phylum Streptophyta; class Pinopsida; order Pinales; family Pinaceae; genus Picea; species Picea sitchensis. The sequence goes on from SNQJ01S0047736.1 coordinate 77,404, forward strand.
CCTCCCAAGGATTAAGAGGGGCCTCGTAAGTTCCCATACTTATCCTAGGTGTTATCAATTCAAGGGTCAGTCCCATTTGTAGCTATTTCTTGTGTCTCTTTCATGCATCCATTTGAGTTTACACATTCTTAGTTTAGCTTTTATTTCCTTGTTATTTATTTATTTGTTTTCTCTTTGGTTGATCCACTAATCAACTAGCTCATTTCTGTATTGTCTTGTTGGCCTAACAAGGCAACTAAAGTGTCTTGTTTTTTCTCACTTTAGTGCTCAAACAAGCACAACAAATTGGCAACCATACTGGGGACAAGGATCAAAATCCTCCCCAATTAGGCTATTAGATCTTTCTTTCTCATTAATTCGTGTATGCAGGTATTAAAATCGACCTATGCCAACCTCCTAACTCATAGATTAGGCTCTTGGTTGGGAGAGTTGAGTTCAAATTTTCATTCTCACCACGGATTTGCATCTGCACAATTATTGAAGAAACAGATGTGCAGAAGTCCACAATTTGTGCTTTGTTTCATGTGCCAAACTTGTGCAAAACCGCCTGACTTTTTTACTAGAACACCTGCGCAAACTACATGACTATTGAGTCCAAACCCACACTGATCTGTGCAATATGTGCAACTATTGGGCCCAAACCCACGCGGATCCACGTGACTGTAAAAAAATAAATTCTAGCACTTTGTAAAGCAAAAGAGTGATACTTAGGATTCTTTTTTTCATAGATAATTAGTTAAAATAGGCACTTAAAGGGGTAAGAAGAACCATACGATCTTTCCTTTTTGTTTTCACATGGATGGCCTATTATAGCATTTGAAATCTTGAGTGAAGTCTTTTCTTTTACAAATCATCAACTAATTGGGACTAGGAAGTGATTTTGATATCCGTTAGTATGCTCTTTCCCTTGCACCTTTGAGTGATCCCGGGGAATCAGAAAAAGGCCTCTTGATAAACTCCATCCCCCTTTAAATCAATCAAACCATTAGGATAGGCTAATACCTCTTATTTTTCTTTTTTGAAACATAATCTTAAAGGAGTAAAGGGCCCATACATGCCCACATGTTTACAATCCTAGGATACTTTCAAAGTTATTTCAAAGAAAATCAAAAGACAACCTAGGAAGTTTAAAGGATTTGTAAAGGCCCATACATTCCCACAAGCTTGCAATCTAGGAAGAGTTTCAAAGTTTTCTTATATTAGACAACATCCTAGGGAGTTTAAAGGAACAAAGTAAGGACCCACATGTCCACCATGCTAGTGATTTAGGTATTTTAAAATTTCGCAAGGATTGTCTTGAAATTTAGTAAGTTAGAGTTAAACAATAAGTGCAAAGGACCAAGCGATGTACACATATTAAAAATATTGCACTTAACTTATTTAAAATCTATTGACACCACCACTTCTTGCACATAAGGGCACTTCACCACTTAAAAAAAATTCTATTGTATACTTGGAGCTATAGTATACTCTCCTCCTTGTGCCCACAAATGATCTAGGAGGATTATAAGGTATTCACTTATCTATGGAAAAAAAATTCACACCATTATAATCAACGAGTTGGTTCATGACCCTAACCTCACATCCCACTTCAAATCCTAAAAACAACTATTAAACAACTCATATTTAATCTCCACAAGAGGAACACAAAAGAAATTTGTAGTCTAAGTTAATATCTTGGGGATAGGCAATCCAGATAACTCTCTATTATCATTTCTCATTGAAACTTAGAAGTTATAAAATAGGAAACTGAAATCATGTAAATCAAGCATTCCTACACCATAAGGTAGGGGGATACCTGTGAAGGGTCGAAGATTGAGGTCTGGTTTTTGTGTGTGTGCCTCTTTGAGTCACTCAACTCTTGGAAAGCATCCATCCTATGACACATTTCTTAGGACAAAAATCTAAATGTCGTGCTTGATCGAGGTAACTTAGTTGCCAAATCTAGGTTTTTTCCACTCAGGTGGTGATTGTGGGTTGTAATCGCAACTCAATCAGATTTTGAACGATTGTTGGGAAATATCTCCAGTTATTTTGAGATGTGCCCCCTTCACCCCTCATTATAACTTATTTTTCATACCTTCACTAGTTCCTCTTCTAGTGGGTTCATGCCCCATTATTGAATTCTTTTGGAAGGCCCCATGTTGTTTTTGAGAGGAAGGATGATACGTATTTTAGGACACGTGCAATTTATTTTATTCCCGCATAAGGATAAAAACCAACTACCCTAGATTGTTGCTTGTTTAGTTTTTTTATGTAATATATCCACTATTGATTACATGCATCTTTGAATAACATTGTTGAGATAGTCCAAAATACATAAAGCATTTGTTCATTTATTTCTCTCATCATTGTTCACACACACATTTCAGCTAGTCTAGAACAATACAGGAACCACAACACCCCTATCATTACAAACACTTTCTTAGCCTCCCACCAGTGTTGGGAGATATTCCTGGTTTTACTACCTCATCGATTCAACTTAGTCACTCACCTTTCATTGTTGTGGTGTTGGGTTCATCCCTACTCGGTTCTACCTTGCTTTGTGCAACTTCCCCCAACAACCCATCTAGTATCCCTTCCTCTTCAGGAATTGACCCTCAAACCATCAACCACCATTGCAGGACCAAAAAACCTATGATATGTAACCCCATCCTCTTCTTCCTGGTTTGGAAAAACTTGGGGCCCCTATCCTAGTTATATTGGTCATCCACCTCTCACAAGGAGTAAGAAGAGAATCACCCACTATCAACACTCATAGTATGGGGGAAAAGATTGTAATTATGGGGGAACTCATAGTACCCACCTGGACTACAATCAAACCAAGAAAAAATGTACCACCTGTACATGGGATAATCATCGTTTCCCATTTTGTTATCTTTACGGTCACCCAACCCATCAATGCCTTGACCTAACTCCATAACTAGTCCAAGAGGTTCATTTAAAGTGCACACAACACAATAAACTTAGTGGTACCCATATCACTACTTCTACATTCCCCCTCCACCAACATGAACCCATTAGTCCATCAGGTGAGATTCCATGAACCTTGACATCATTTGTTACCCCTCATATGGGTAATCCTCCCTCACACCCAATCTACTTCACGACCGAGACTCAGTCATGTAGACTTGGGGGCACCCCTTCCACCTCTAGTACCACAATGTCTACTATACATTATCCTTGTAAGGAAAATGGAAGTGTATACCCACGCCCATCACGAACCATCACCTTTGATTGGGACCAATTTATCCAAGTATGAATACCATCTTCTACCCCATTTCAAATACAGGTCATCATTAAAAAAAAAATGATTTATCGGTGTATTATAGATGATGGGGAATCCACATGTATTATGTCCTCATCGACTTGGAAACAACTAGGCTCCCCTAATCTTGTCCCTTCAATTTCTTAGTTAAAATCCTTTGATGGTAGAATATGTTCCTCCTTAGGGATCTTACCTAATCTCCCCATTGAGTTAGGTGGTAAGATGGATTTGATCAATGTTGTTGTCATGAATGGTTTGGTGGATTATAATATTCTCCTAGGGCATGATTTCATCGATACCATGAATGTTATGGTGTCTTCACTCTTTTGATTCATGATATTCCCACATGAGGGATGCATCATCACCATTGATCAAATATCCTACTCTAATCCCCCCCACGGGATTCTCAAAACAAAATCCCACCTCATGTTTCTCACATCAATTCCATGCACTATGTGTCCACTACCACTAGTTGTGCAACATCCACTCCCTTTAAAAATAAGCACATGGCTCTAGAAACACCTCCTCAGCATCAGGGCTTGGAGGTTGGGTGGATTCATTCATCCTTGGGGGAATCCATGCATGTTTATTCCCTCAGTCCCAAAAGAAACCATGAAATCTTAAATACATTCTTCCCAGAAGACAACGAATTCTTTGAGGCCAATACTTCTTTCAATGATATTAGCGATGACCACCATATAGGTTCTCCTATCCACTATTGATGGGGCCCTAACAATTGAATCAGTGTACCCTATGATATTATCTCCTTTGATAAGGTCATTACTCCCTCTCAAATAAGATCATCTCTTATCATTGATAGGGATATCAAAGACTCAAGTTCCATCATGATCAATCATGCCCATATAAGATATGTTTTCACATGGTTTAAAGTCCCAAACCCCACCATGAACATTACACAACATAGTGGATTTGATACACTATTTCAGATCCTCTTTGGTGGATCAACCTTAAATTGCCTATTGTTATACCTTTGGTACATCACCTTGGGTATTTGGAAACAACCCTTCCCCTATTTGATCCAGGTGGATATCGGTGGCCACCCACCTTTTCCAACTGGCCCAAAACATGTTTCCGGCAATTTTGGTAATTTACTATTTTTAGCAGTTTTTTTCGGGTCCTGAACTTCCGGGGCAATTTTGAGGCCCTAAAAGATTTTTTTTTGGGTATGTTGCTCTCGCAAAATAGCATCTATGATGCTATTTCATTTTGAGCATTGTAGGCCTCAGATAAATCTTTCCAACGAGCTATCATACGCCTAAAACAAAGATCGTATGCAAAAGTTACGACCCCGGGAAGTTGATGCACCAACTTACCCAAACGGGGCCCACATGACTTTTGGCGCTTCATCTCCTAGGGTTAGGTTTTTGGATGTCTAGGACTTTTTGCATTCTCGTTTATTGTAAAAGGGGCTTCAGAGCCTCATTGTAATCATCTTCTTGCGAATGCGAGTAGCCATCACATCTCTTCTAAGAGATAAGCTTCCACCATTCTAGCGAGTCTTTCACTCTGTATTTTTACAGTCTCTGTACATTTATTTCATTAATAGAAATAGTGTATTACTGTATCTCTGTGTTTATGGTTGCATCTCTGATATATTTATGTTATATTATTGGATATACGAGATATCTCTATGCATTTCTTTATTATATCTCCGCTCTCATTTCGTGCTGAAAATAATCCGAATCACTATTACTCATATGATAATACAGGGGGTAGTACCACTTCTCACATTGGTCCCATAAGACCTAGCTCTCAACACAACACCAGGCCATAGTATACCCTTCATTGGAACCATTATAGAACCACATTACATCCAGTTCCCCTAGACCTCATGTGATTAAAATCCACATGGCCTAATTAGAATGATCCACCAAGATAATTTCATTACTTCTTGTGGTGAGGCCCCCTTAGGCTCAGTCATTTTTAATTACCCCCATCAGGGTCATGCGAACTCCTTTAGGGAGTGCCTTTTCCAATAACTCATCATTTATTTGCCTGCCTTAGAGAGTGCCTTGTTTGGGAACCCACGGTTCCATAGCCTCCTTCAAGGAGATCCTTTTCCAATAACTCATTGTTCCTTGGCCTCCCTTAGGGAGTGGCTTGTTTGGGAACCCATGGTTCCCCGACCTCCTTCAGGGAGTGTCTTTTCCTAGTTCTCATTGTTTTGTGATTCCCCTTAGGGAGTGTTGTTTTTGGGAACACATGGTTCCATGACCTCTTTTAGGGAGTTCCTTTTCTCTAGAAACTCATTGTTCTGCGGCCTCCCTTAGGGAGGGACTTGTTCGAGAACTCACGGTTCCCTAGCCTCTTTCAGGAAGTTCCTTTTTTAGGAACCCATTGTTCCTTTACCTCCCTTAGGGAGGGCTTGGTTTGGGAACTCATCATTTCCTAGACTCATTCAGGGAGTTCCTTTTCTAGGAATCGATCATTCCTTGGACTCCCTTAGGGAGTGCCCTGTTTGGGAACCCATCGTTCCTTGGCCTCCCTTAGGAAGTGCCTTGTTTTGAAACCCATTGTTCCTTGGAATCCTTTAGGGATTCCCTTTTTTAGGAACTCATCATCCCCTAGCCTCCTTTAGGGAGTTCCTTTTCAGGAATCCAATGTTCATTTCCCTCCCTTAGGGAAGGCCTTGTTCAGGAACCCATCATTCCCTGGTCTCTGTTAGGGAGTTCCTTGTTCAGGAACCCATGGTTCACTGACCTCCTTCAGGGAGTTCCTTTTTAAGGAACCCATCATTCCTTGGATTCCCTTAGGGAGGACCTTGTTCGAGAACCCATGGTTCCCCGTCCTCCTTCAGGGTGTGACTTTTCTAGGAACTCATTGTTCCTTGTCCTTCCTTAGGGAGTGACTTGTTTGCAAAACCATGGTTCCCTGGCCTCCTTCAAGGAGTTCCTTTTCTAGGAAATTATTTTTCCTTGGCATCCCTTGGGGACTGCCTTTTCCAAGAACTCATTTTTCTATGGCCTCCCTTAGGGAGTGCCTCATTCTAGGAACCCATGGTTCCTTGGCCTCCTTCAGGGAGTACCTTTTCTAGGGACTCATTTTTTTTTGGCCTCCTTCAGGGGGCACCCAAAATTTTCATCAAGGGACTAATTTTCCTTCCAATGTTAAAATAATATGTACACATGTTCACTATCACTATTATTAAATATATTCCATATGCTCTTTATCATCAATTATTTTTCACATTGGGTATTTGGATTTTGTGTGAAAGTACTTATTCAAAAGACTTACATCTTATCCAATTCTAGTCATCCTACAAACCCTTAAAGTATATGTTCAAAACCATCATGTTATTACACCCTTTGTGAACAAGTGCATTATCTAGTCACACCCTATGACATCTACCTTTAGGATCCTTAGACCCATCTATGTGGTACCATCACCTCTATTGCATTCAGGTACTGTTACCCAGTAGCATACTCACCCACATGAGTTCTCCCACAAATATTTTCCCCTTGGAAAATCGACATGCATGCCACTCTTTCCCCTTAGGATTGGGAGTCTCTATAGTCCTGCATCCCAGAGAATGAGCCTCATACTTCTTCTCATCAATCTTGCTAGCCTACCCCCGAGGGACTCCTAAATCATATTGTTATGGTTACATTAAATGTGCATTTGCATTATCATTAACCCTCCATCTCTTCCAACATCAATTTCCCTTTTGTGCGATAATCCTCCATTCATATACTTAATATAGAAACCCACCCATCGGTCCCCCACCCTTCATTAGATACATCCCATTACTTGCGCCCCTGACAGGAAAAACCATACTTAACTGGGGTACCCGTTTCTATATGTGTATTATAAACCCCAATTATTCTTTATTCATTTGGTAATTGTATAAAGCACTTTTTGATTTTCAACAATTCCTATATGTTTGTCATCATAGCCGATGGTGCTTTTTCCTTGGCACACATCAACCCATGTCACCCTTGGTTGGGGCATCCCACTTTCATAATCATCTCTTCAAACTATCCTTATCATGGCCAAAATATTGATTCTCACATAAATCCTTGTTTGAAGCTTTTCTATTTTGATATATCCTCCATCTCATTGTAGTCTCACCCATTCAACATAGTTTACCCAATATTTGGTCATCTCCTTGACACCTGATCATGTTTTACGGTTGATGCCATCACTCCACATACTCACAACCAAGGAAATTTTAGGAATCCCATATATTATGATTTTCATTCATGCTTCATGTCCAATCACCTTTAACCCAGTATAGTTCCTAACACCATTTTGTTCGATCAATATCAAGAATTTCTTTGCTTCTTGCAGTCGTGCCCCCCTACCTGTCGACATCAACACAAGTTTCCATGAAGGTGGCAGTATATTGTCTCTCATTCCAATATTAATGAATAGCCTCAGACGATGCATAAATAGTCCCCATTTCTTTCTAATGTTGTTGACCCTAATAGGATTTGACCTCAACACCATTTCATATTACAGTGGGTCTTACTATGAAACCGTTGCAGTTATTCGTAGTTGTCAAAGACCTTGGAATTTGATAGGCCATTAATTCCTTTGAGTCATTTACACTCCATACAGTTGTTCATTACTCAATTCAAAGATAGTTCAATCATCAAAATTGTCATTTTTCATTATGGATTCCCTCGAGGGAGATTCATATATCCACTTCATCAACAACTTTTAGTTGCAGTTCTATAGTTATGGTTCCATGACAGGAGCATGGGGCATGCTCGAATCATTTGTATAGAATTTTATTTTGGAGAATACTTGGTCCACATATAATTCCTCTCTCCCTCCAACAGATCACTCTCATAGTTCCTCAATACAAAGTCTCCCACTCTTCTACAGAATGACATCACAACCAAAATAAACAATGATATATTTCGACTATACGTATGCTCCTAACCTCGCACATTAGGGGGAATATTTTATCACCAAAAAACTTCTCACAACAATACATGAAATGGTTGAAGAAATTACGTGCACAACATATTAATAAGCATACCTCAAGCATTTAAATAATCTCAGCAAGCAACCAAAAATATACAAATAGTCTTTTAATTTCAATGCAATTTCCCCAAAGCTTACTCGCGCACTATGCACATGCCAACGCAATGTTGAATGTGAAAACTGCGCAGTCTCTATGAATTTCTCCACAAGAACCCATGTTGATGTAGAAACGATGCATTAATGAAATTAGTCCGGCCTCAACCACTTCCAGATCGAGGTGTACTAAGACAATACATTCAAATCAACCTAAAATATAGCCTTTGGGCTATTGATGGGATGAGTAGTACCTTCAAAGGGATCCCATTCACACTACAAACAAGTTATGAAAAATATTGCATTGGTCCTATAAATACATGAACAAGGTATGGAAACAAAGAGAATAATTTTGAGTATTTGGTTTTGGAGAAACCATGATTCTCTTAGATCTATTTGAGCATCAATAGCTAGTGTTGCACTTCCCTCCTCTTGAGAAGTTCAACCATCAAGTCTTCACCATTGTATTTCCATTTCTAGAAGAGAGAGAGATTTGTATTTGGGGGATTCAAGAGCCCTCCCAAGGAGGAAGAGGGGACTCATAAGTTCCCATACTTCTCCTAGGTGTTATAAATTCAAGGATCAGTCCCATTGGTAGTTATTTCTTGTATCTCTTCCATGCATCCATTTGAGTTTACATGTGCTTAGTTTAGTTTTTATTTCCTTGTTATTTATTTCTTTGTTTTCTCTTTGGTTGATCCACTAATAAACTAACTCAATTATGTATTGTCTTGTTGGCCTAACAAGGCAACTAAAGTGGCTTGTTTCTGCTCACTCTAGTGCTCAAACAAGCACAACAAATACTATAAAAACATGGGATGAGATGAGAAAAATGTTCCGTTTAACATATCATGATTATTTTACAAACCGAGGAATGAGAGAGGAAAATTTTAAAATGACACAAAAAGTAGAATAGAGCCTTGAAGATTACTTAGAACATTTTCATTATACTATTAAAAGAGCAAGGAAAAATCGTCTAGACTTGGATACTCTTAAAGTCATTTTACTTCGGGGAATTAGAGATGAATAGATTTATGTGTTAAATTTAATGGGTAAAGGAGATAATGGATATATTTATCACCTAACCTATCTAGAAATCTATGACTTATGCAAGTATATCTCTCGAGGGAAGTCCAAATATGGTAAGGGACCTAGGGATGCTATCTCTAGAGTCAACAAATCAGCGGGGTAAGTAAAGATATTGGACAATTTTAAAATAGATATTCTTAGTACTATTGGTTCTCAATTAGACACATTGAAAATTAAGCAAAAGAAAGAGGCAGAGGATGCAAAATTAAATATTTATTGTCCAAAATTTAAAAAGAGACATCCGTTAAAAGAATGCCATTTAGATAAGATTGGACTTTGTGGAATATGTGTAGATAATCATGCTACAAAAAACTACCCATCTCTACTAGAAATCAAAACATCCTACCAAGGTAATCAAGAAGCTACAAAATAGTTGTGATTTGTTGCACCAAAAACACCTTGGCAAACAAAGACTTCAGGTATATCTCAATACACTAGTAGAATTTGGAAAATAAATGACTACATAACTAAAACTTTTAGTCACGACATGAAAAAATGACTAAATTCTACTATTTTTTTGCAACACAGTTACAAATGACTAATTTGATTGTTGGGAAAAAATCACATCTAAATAATTAGTCACACAAATAACAACGACTAAATAAATGACTAATTTGATTGTCAGGTAAACACAAATAAATAAATATTAGTCACACAATATAATTTGCAAACTTTATATACACTATAGCTATGTGGATGATTTAAAATATATTAATCAATGGTTATAAAAAATATATCATATTTCGTAATATTATAATATTATAATATTGTTTTTATAATAATTCCTTGCTATCATTTCATGGCATACTTTCATGACATATGACAAATGTTGTCAAATGTATTCAAACTACTCTTTGAAGCGGTGGGAGAATAGGGTACTGATCGCATTCATAATTTGACGAGGGTGCAGAGAAGGTGGGATAATACAATGCACTTCATGTAATTATACACCTAGTCCATGGGCACAGAGGGCATGGGTGTAGTGGTAGATATTCGACGGGGAAAAGGGAGGTGTGTTTTGGGTTTCAGGTAATTATACAACTATTCCATGGGCATAGAGGGAGTGGGTGCAGTGGTATATATTCGACGGGGAAGAGGGATGATCCAGGTGGATATCGGTGGCCACCCACCTTTTCCAAATGGCTCAAAACGACTTTCTGGCAATTTTGGCAATTTACTATTTTTAGTAATTTTTCGGGTCCTAAACTTCTGGAGCCGTTTTGAGGCCCTAAACGACGTTTTTTGGGGTATGTTGTGGTTGCAAAATTTCATCCTAAAATTTTGTGGAAAATGTTGTAGTCCTCGGATAGATCTTTCCAATGGGCTATCATACGCCTAAAACGAAGATCATATGCAAAAGTTACGACCCCGAGAAATTGATGTACCAACTTACCCAAATGGGGCCCACATGACTTTTGGCGCTTCATCTCCCAGGGTTAGGTTTTTGG
>SNQJ01S0047736.1:88261-100248 GCA_010110895.2 Picea sitchensis
ACTGTATATCTGTGACTCTTGTTATTTCCGCTATATCTCTGTTATATTGTTGTCTCTCTTGCAATATCTCTAAATATTCATGTGTTATATCTCCGCTCTCATTTCGTGCCGAAAATAATCCGGATCAAGGGAGGGGTATTTGGGATTTCTGGCCTAACCAATATTGCGCAGTGGGAGTGGGTGTAGTGTTAAATACTCGACGGGGAAGAGAGAGGTGTATTTGGGGTTTCTGTCCTGACCAATATTGGAGCCTGTGAGTAGTATTAGAGCCCGTGAGGTCTGAATTGGAGTCGGAGCCAACCATAGGAGAGAGGTTTTAATTAATTGGACCATTGGATCTTGGAGCCGACCAAAGGAGAGGGGTTTTAGTTAATTCGAGCATTGGAGGTTGTATAAGTATATAAGCAGCTACCATGGTAGATAAAAATAATGTGGAGAGGACATGGAGACTTTTCAAAAGGCGAAGTAAGAATTCAAATTTTGAGGGGCCTTCAACAGCGAAGTCACAAGTAAATATATTTATGTTTGCAAACCCTAGATGTTTGTTTGTATTTTCTATTTTTGTATTGGGATTTATTCCTTTCTAGATATTTACATTTGCAAACCCTAGATATTTATGTGGATGATGAATTTGGTTTGACACATCCGGTGTTACTATATCTTCCACATTGTCAATTGAAAACTACCATCACTCTGCACCTCGATAGAAATTGACCATCTTGTTTTCATGGGGTGGGTGATTCGGTGCTTGTGAGGGTAAGTCCAGTGGTTCTGATTTCCATTTCTTATGTGAGGTGAGGTGTTGTTTTGTGAGAGGTGACGGGATAAAGGCTAAAGGAGAATGGCTTAAGTTGAAATTCTAAAGGTGAAATGATTCTGTTGAAAGGTGAATGGAAGGATTTTGTTTAATGGTGAAATAATCTCTCAATCCCCTACCAAAATGTCCCTATCCCCTATCTGAAGACTAGCTCTGGTTGGTATATTGATTAATTCATCTCCTCAAACTCCTAATTGATCATGGGTTGGCTGAGGACTAATCCTCCAGCTCCTTCAACTCCTATTCCAACTGCTAATATCTTGGTTGACTATGCCACTAAACATTTCCTATATATATTTCCTATGCTACTAAACCAACATTTCCAAATACATGGAAGTCATAATTAACTTTCTATGAGTCAAGGTCAACAAATAAATCAAGGCACAATGCATAAAAAAATTCAGATTTTGGGTAATGACAAATTTCCTTAGCATATGAATCACTTTATTTCTCAGGTATTGTAATATCTTAAATGGCAATACATACAATAAACATACTCTTATTAGTACATAAATCCAAACTCTAAGTGTCCATGAAAACTAGTGGTGCATTCTTGGTTATTGCACAAGATGATTTATCAAGAGCCATATGCTTAGTTTGTTCAAAATATTTGTCAAAATAAAGCGGTCTATTTTTTTCAATCACCGAGTCATTATTTAAATATTTTATAGATAAGAGTTTCATTCTGCTAGTAGGTGAAGAGTTTTCCTCTAACTAATATTCCTCTTGTTGATCTTCAATTATAATCGGTAAGTTAGTAGAGACCTCATGTAGAACAAAGTTCACGCTTTCAGTAGCAAATTTTTCTACATCATACACAGGAAATACTGGTGGAGGAATGCCATCAAGGATTTGAATAGATCCTTCTAGAACATCATCCTCTCATTGATCCAAACATATGTTACTCTATAATTTCTTTAGTGAAATATATAGGTTCTTATGTATTTGGAATTTGCTCAATTTATGAATTAAGCTTCTTCATAGGCTCATCTTGTAGATCGTCACCTTTTGAACCATCTCTTTTACCAGGCGATTATTTTGGTGGTAGATTATTAAGATTATTTAAATCTTGTTCACCATTCATTAATAGATCGTCTTATTCAAAAGGACAGATGGAAAGGAGATATGAATACCACTCGATGAATTATTCCTTTGATGGTTTGTGGAAAACTCTTCACTGGTAAGAATGCAATTGTACAAAATATAGCCCTGTAATCCAATCACAACACTCTAGATGAATCCAAAGCTAGTTGTATGAAAACATTTATTGGAAATAGGAATTACATAAAGTACATTTTCCATATATATATGAAGTGTGAGGTTTCTTGAAATACCTTGGAGACAACATCACCAAATAATGGGAAGTTTGTAGAGGTTATGGTAACAGTGGTAGATGTAGAGAAAATATTGCTTGAATTTATGAAAGAGGGTGTACTACCTGATAATCCAAAGGTTGATGAACCCTTAAATATTGAAGTTGAAGATTCCAATCCATATGTAGACACAAATGTAGTTGCAACTACAATAGTATTGCTAAAAGATTATTCTGGCTTGCCTTCAAATTTGAAGTCAAACTTTGGCTTGGTAGTGTCCACATTCATAGATCCACTTGTAAAAAAAGAGAATACAATTCCTTTGTTGGGACTTGATGAACCAAAGTTGTAAGTTGGAGTAATATTACCTATTGTAGGCTGAGTTATACCTTTATCTGAAGGATATGGAATGATTGTGGGAGTTGGTGGTGGTTCTGTGAAACTAGTATTAGATGGAGTAACTAGAAAAGCAAACCCCGAACTATTATTTGTAGATGACTCGATAGAAACAAAAGATGTAAAAGTGACTACATTTTCTTCAACACTTCTTCTCAATAAAATATATGTGATTTCTTTATCTCCATCCAATATTATACTATTAGCACCATTTCCATCAGAAGTAGAAGGGGGCACCTTTTCACCATTTCTGCTTGCATAGCCCTCATCATCGGACTCCTGAAGAGAACTCATTCGGAATCCTTTACTCTTCTCTGGAAGAGTAGAAGAACCATATAAAATTAATAATTTGGTATGGTTCTTCTAAAATCAATGAACAAACTCTAGTAAAACAAATATCATTGGGGTTGAATCCATTCAGATGCACCCTGCTCAACAACAACAAAACACAAATCTCTTCAACTCAGACAGAACCCAAACAATTTTCACCACCCAATTCAAAAATAAAGCATCACTCACTTTCTTGCTATGTAAATAGATATGGATTGTGATGGGTAAGCCAATAATTGGTGTTGTACCGACTCGCAAAAATATTTCTTCATCTATCTTATTTCCATTCTTGAAATGGTTGAGGTTTTGGGTTCTAGTTCTATGAAACACCAGCTGAAATAATATCTCCCGCCACATTTTGGTTTATACATTTAATAAGGAAAACATTTCCATAATAAAGGGTTCTAGTTATGATCCTACTTTACCTGACATTTCAAGCAATGTATTTTCTATAAATTCCAAAAGAATTCAGAGCATTATGCAATTTGGTCAAGAGAAAAATACCATAACAGGTTTGAGAGTAATGAATTAACAATTGATTGTGTACATTCAGAGCATATTGTTATTCTATTGGAATTATTTATTACTACTTCGATGAAAATTGGCAATAGATAATGCCTTTAGGAAATGGTGTTGCAGTCCTATAAGCACATAAATGAGAAATCTAAGCAATGCTAGAATATTTGATGGAGCACTGGGATAGATTAAAGGTTACAAACATATTTTCCAATCCAAGATATATTCTCCCATGTATTTCTTCTTCTGCATGATCATTACTACTTCCAGAAACAAGGACATCTCCAACTAGCTATGCCCATACTCATGAAGGGGTTTGTGGTTACACATAGGGTCCTCTTGGTCATGGATACACTAGGAGGAATAATAACTAAAGACACCATAGTCTATGTCTATGTTGGTTGGAAGACCCTATCTGTGTTGGTTGGAAAACCACGGTGAGAAATATATGTTATGTCTATGTTGTTGTGTTGAATCTAGTATATCTAAACTAGAATCACAAGTGTGGTCACTTTCTAGCATTCTTTAATTTCATAAAAATGGAACTCTGATAGTTTCAGTGCATGATAGTTTCAGAAAAAAAATCTTTCAAGCTCCTTCAAGTGCCCCAAAAATCATTAATATACAATAAAAGACATAAAATTCGTGATTTTTTTTTTATTTCAAGCTCCCTCAAGTGCCCCCAAAATCATTAATTTGCAATAACTTGGCCAAAACTAAGAGTGGGAAGTTGTAGTAAGAACTATATGGTCTGCAAGACTGCCAAACTACAGAGGATTCAGATCTACCAAGGCTAATAAACTCCTCCTTCTATGATGCCTTTCTCATTTCCTATTGGATTCTCTGAGAAATGCTTGCTTTTCCCAACCTCTCTTCACAACTAGATAATGCAAACTCATAGAATAGCTTAGTTCCTTGTCAATGTAGCTATTGTTAACTACAAATTAGTTGATTTTGTGCCCTTGTACTATCTAAATTACCTGAGATTTGTTAATTAACATGTCAAATTAATATTGGAATGCAGAACATCAAAGATGAGTCAAAGTCGAAGGTTGACAATGGATGGATACCATGCATATGATAAAAGAATAGCTGATGAGAATGATATGGACATTTATCCATTTCCATGTAATAATTGTCTTAGTGGAAAGGTGAGAAAAATAAATTTGATTTATCAACATATGATAATACATGGGCATAGTGGTGTAAGCCCTTGGAACATAAATTATTATGAAGATATGATACAATTGCATAGTATGAGAGATGAAGATGTACCAAACATCACTGAAGTGGCACCAAACATAGATCAAGATGAAACAATGTTAGATGAAAGGGGTTGAAGTTCATAGAATTTTGAATGAGGGTCTAAACGATGATTGGGCCAAGTCAATGGAGGATCCTTTAAAGCCTATGTATGCTAATTGCAAGTTAAGTCAAATTATAAACTTGCAAGTGGTGCATGGTTGGACAAATGAGAGTGTAGATGAGTTATTAGAATTATTAAGTCATTTGTTACCATGTGACTCCACATTTCCAACAAAGATAAGTCAATGTAAAAAGAAACTCAATAAGCTAGGCTTAGGGTATGAAAACATACACACATGTGTGAATGGTTTTTTATTGTTTCACAAAAATATTGCAAGTGAGACAAAATGTCCAAAATGTCAAGAAGGGAGGTATAGACTAGGGTTGAAATCAACTATGGTTTCTACGAAGGTTCTTCGCCACTTTCCACTAATCCCATGATTAATTCAAATGTATAGGTGCAAAGACATTGGTGAACCTATGAAATGGCATGCTCGAAATAAGAGAACTGAT
The DNA here is from genome assembly GCA_010110895.2 of Picea sitchensis. Lineage (NCBI taxonomy): Eukaryota > Viridiplantae > Streptophyta > Pinopsida > Pinales > Pinaceae > Picea > Picea sitchensis. The sequence goes on from SNQJ01S0047736.1 coordinate 93,452, forward strand.
GGAAAAAAATGACATGTGCCTGATTCTAAGATGTGGATGGAATTTGATAATAGATGGCCCGATTTTTCCCAAGATCCTCGTAATATAAGGTTGGGTTTGGCTCTAGACGGGGTGAACCCATTCTCAGATCAAAGTACTAAATGGTCAACATGGCCAGTGTTTTTAATAAGTTATAAATTGCCTCCATGGCTAGCAACTAAACCATTTTTCTTAATGCTTTCATTGATTATACCTGGAAAGAAAAGTGTGACTTTAGATACAATCGATACTTATTTAGAGCCATTATATGATGAGCTAATGGAATTGTGGAAAGTAATTGAAGCAATTGAATTATTAAGGGATTGCCATTCAATCAAATTCGCTTTAAGAGCTTCCTTATTGTTTATGATTCACGATATTCATGCATACGACACATTGACTAGTCTCAATGCTCATGGATACCATGGATTTGCTTGCTACAAATTTCAGGATTTTGTGAGGCACTCAAGAAGTTTTCATAAGTGTATTTATTTTGGACATCATGCTTACCTGAAAATGGATCATCCATATCATCGACAAAAAAAATGTTTCAATGGCCAGGAAGAGAATCATGAAGCACCATTACCAATAATGAGTGAATAAATTATTGAGAATGGACAGAAAATAATGTTGTTTATTGAAAGTGGTGGGATTTGTGGTAGTAGAGATGATCCATGTAATGAAAGCGGTGTAAAAGGAATGTGCATATTTTATAATTTTCCATACTTTAATGATATATCCATCATGCATACTATTGACTTTATGAATACTGAGAAAAATATAACCTATGATATTATAGAAACTATTTTTGGTTCTTCTGATAATGATTCATCATGTGAGTACTTGAAGCAAATAAAGATTCTTTGAAATATTTGGGTTGAAAAATATGATGATGAAAAATATAGAAAACTTGGTGCTCCTTATGTCTGGAGAAAGGAACAATGTGCACAATTATTAAAGTTGATGTCTCAGAATCTCTTTTCCACTGGATATGCAAGTAGTAATATCAGAAGCCAAAATAACATGAATATATTAAGAGGCCTCAAGAGCCATGACTATCATGTCATAATCGAGAATATTTTACCTGTTGTGGTCAATATATCAAGTTTGGAAAAGGGACCAAGATTGGAAATTATAAGGTTGGGTCTAATATTAAAGAGAATGAGTTTACATGTATTAGATCCTTCAAACTTTGATAGTTTGAAGTAGGAGCTTGTTGAAGTCCTTTGTTTATTGGAACATGAATTTCCACCAGAAATATTTAACATTTCGATGCATCTTTTGATACATATTGAATATGAACTAGAGCATTGTATCCTAGTAAGAACGATATGGACGTATTGTAGAGATATATGAAGGTTTTGAAAAAAAATGTTCGTACTAGGGAAAAACCATAAGGTATCATGTCTGAGGGATATTCAATGCAAGAGGTCGTGGGATTTTTCACAGAATATATGAAGGATTTTAAAAGTGCCAATCGACGTGCATGGAATGATGACGAATATGAGAGAGTTGCAGGTGAAGTATTAGAAGGAAATGGAAGGTTATTTAAGCTATCACATGAACAAAAAAGTGTGATACATGCCTATGTTCTTCAGAACACATATTCATTCGATAAGTGGCACAGGTGAAATTATATTTTACACAATAATTTATTGATTCAATTGCATTTAAATATTTATATTATTAATTTTATTATCTTATACGTTCTTATTCTATGTAGGAAATATGAAGAAGAGAATCAAACATGGATGCAACATCGACCTCAAAAGTGCAGACGTCATGATTTGATTGGAGGTGATTCTTTTCTAAAATTTGAAGAATGGATTGCCAATGCAGTCAATGATGCAAAAAAAGAAGGTCAAGATATAACAGTGGAGGAAAGTGATCTTTCACAACTTCCACATATATGGGCTATGAATTTTAGTAGAATGTGGGCCTATGGTATTCATTTAAGAGTGGAAGAAAAGGACAAAGGAAAGGAAAATTGATTGTGTTGTTAGTGCTGAATTTCTTCATGAAACCAAAAATAAATTTTATGTTGGATTCATCCAAGAAATTATTCAAGTTGATTATGGTGAAAATAGTCATGTATTTTTAAAATGTAAGTGGGTCAAATCATCCAGAGTAGAACATGATGAGTATGGATTTGTACATGCAAATACAGGACAATTTTTATCAAATATGGATGAGCCGTATGTCTCCCCACTTCAAATTAACCAATCATTTCTAATTGATGATGTAAGAAGCCCATGATAGTTGTATGTCATTTAAATAGATTCTCGTTCAAAATGAAAATTCAAGGAAGTTGTTGATATAATACTTGATGGGAAATATTTCGATAATTTACAAGAAACATTCAAAGAAGTGGTTGAAGATGATGATAGAGTGATTGAAGAAGAGACTTTGATTACCAACAAAGAGATTGGAAGAGAGAATGTATTGCATTCCACAGATGAGGATGACAAAGAAAATCAAGAAGATGCACACACAAGTGATCAAGATTCTGATCCTGGTGGCAATGGATATGATCATGATGATGATTTGTCACCTTAACTAGCTTGTCACCTAAACTCTGATTATACGTATGTTGTAATTTTTCATTGTTGTTTTACTCATGCATTTTCCAATCTAATCATGATTATTTTGCTGGTACATTGTATACAAAACCTGAGTTGTTCATTGTTTTTTTGAAGTGCATTTCACTTATTGATAAGGGTTAAAAATAACGCATTTGATTATCTTACTATATGTTTGGCTTTTGGAGAAACCATTCAATTAAATTCTAAGTATTTTTATTGTTTAACCACTACTAATTTGAGTACAAAATCTGAGTTTGTATTTCACTTATTTACTGTTGATTTCAAGTTATATAATCAACACTTTGGGGGCTGATTTTAAGTGGATTTTGTTCTTTCACTTGTGCACTTAATTTTTCAACACACGCAATTAATAAATTTGAGTTTCAAACACATATTACACTGTTGTTCTACTGATTCAAGTGGTTGATTTGTACATTATTGTTTATTTGGACTTTAGGATATGAACAAAAATCATGTGAAGTGCAAATTAGATGACTTCAACGATAATGCAAAAATCTTGACAGAATATGAGTGCTCTCGCAGAGAAAATGTAGCCAAGAATGATAAATATTTATCTTCTCTTGGTTTGACAAATAGGGAAGCTATTAATCCACTTAAGTAGTATATTATTTGTTTAATAGTGTTTGTAGAATTCCTGCAGAAACCTCGATAGATCTATAATTCTAGTTAAATTGAACACAAACAATTTGTTGATATTCAAGAGATGAGAGAAAGTTTTTTCTCCATAAATCAGAGAATTATATTAATAAAAAATGAATATACATGAGCAACCATCCTCAAAAAAGAAGAGAGGAGGTGAATATATAGAATTTCCAACATCGAAATTCTAGTAAAAAAAAGCTAGAAATAGCTAAAATAGGTGTCATAAGCTAAGGGAGACCACATAGTTCGACCTAGACCACTAAAGATACATTTCACACACTCATTAATTTCCACAAGAGTTAAGTGATGTGTGTTATCTCACTTAAGCTCACTTAACTGACAAGAGAAGCAGTTCCAACTCACTTAACTGACCCGAAATAGTAGGTACTAATAATAGTAACGACAAAAATCATTAATTAAGGAATAAATTTCTCACTCAAAGAGGAGGTGTTCATTCCCCAATAATAGATGATTTTTTCATAGGGGAGTTGGAATAAATCAAGGATAAATCAAGAAAAATCAAGAAAATTAAGAACTGGGAGTTGAGTCTTGATTTAAAATTAGCAGCTTTCCCTAAAATCTAGGGATGAGGCTCCCTTCTTCTCTATGTGGAAAAATTAGGTGAAATAAAGTGTAAATGAATGTATTAACCAATATCTAGGAGTCTAGGCTAGGTATAAACTAATGTAAGTTAGGGATATGGTCCAACACCCCCCCTAAGCCTAACTGTAATGACACAAAATTTGAGTCCCGACAACTTGTCCATTTTAGGTACTCATTACATAAAAGAATTCCTCATTAAAAGAGGAAAGAGGGAAAACCTCATGGGAAAAAACCCCCCCTCAAAAGAGGAAAAAAATGCTTAGTGGACAAAAGTGACCTACTCAGTTGTCTCCACCACTCCAAGCATAGTTCTCAGTTCTGAAAATTTCTTTTCAGTGAAGGACTTGGTGAAGATGTCTGCAACCTCAGAGTGTAAATTTGGATCTGAACCAAGTGACATATAGAAATGTATGGGAAGCAAATATTCTGTGGCATCTAGGGCTTGAGGAGCCCCAAAAAACTGTGATCTAGTCCTTCTTGTATTCGCAGGATCACTGACTAGTTCACCCGCATCTTGCAGGGTTTTCTCTGCCCAAGTTGGCAACTGAGTTGGAGCAGCCATGACCTATTTCTCATCCTATGTATCAGACCTAAATGGATGCTCTGATGTCTTTTCTAAAGTGCTCAAATAATTTTCTGACTCCTTCTCATCAGTGACAACAAGCGGTTCCTCGACAGGGTGTTCTGAAAAATCATGCAGTGATTCTTCTTCAAACTTCACACTTTGAGCTAGAATGAACTTTTCAGTGTGAGAGTCCATCAATATATATCCTTTGACACCTTTAGGATATCCAAAAAATATGCATTCAACACTTGAGGCTTCCAGGCCTTCCTCTTATCTGTCGGAATGTGAGCCCATGCTCGTGAACCAAAAATACGAAAGTGCGACACTTTTGGTTTCTTACTAGACCAACATTCAAAAGGAGTGGTGCCTTTGAGTGATTTGTGAGGAACTCAGTTCTGAATGTATGCTGCACAATTAATAGCTTCATCCCATAGCTTGGGAGCTAATGATTTCAACTGTAGCATACAATTTTCCATCTCTTTTAAGGACCGGTTTTTCCTCTCCGCAACATCGTTTTGCTGTGGTGTATATGGCATTGTGTGTTGTAGTTGTACACTAATTGAAGGCTACGGGAATGGGACCGTAATTTCACTGTGAATCATCCCAATAGGTGAAGAAGCTCTCTGTGCCTTCCCTTTGTCAAACTTTTTCTCTGGATGCTTGCCAAGAATGCATCCTTGACATACACCGCTTGTGAATTTAATAGCTAGCAATCCTTCTACCATGTTTTCCTTGCTGAGTTGATGCAAGTACTTATAGTTTAGATGGACAAATATTTCATTCCATAACCTGATGATATCATTATATTGTGACATAAATATAGTGCTAATATATTTAATAACAAAGTGGGAGAAGAAATACAAACGAGAACCGTGATCTGCAATTCCATGTACAAGCTGTGAGCCTGTGGAAATGTCGGTAATCACTGCGGAGTCCGAAGTGAAATCCACCTTCCTTCTAGAGCTGGAATGAGTGATATGATATATCGAGACAAGATTTGTGGACAATGAGGGAGCATGGAGTAAATTTTTGAATCATCCCCCTTCAATATCAACAATTCCTTCTCCGCACACCTTTGCGGGTGTGGCATCTCCCAAGTAAATTGGGGATCCGATGCTTTCTTCGATGGAGGAAAATTCATCTTTTGATGGAGCCATATGGTTTGATGCGCATGAATCAAGGATCCAAGTTGATGGATTGGATGTGACATCCATTAAAGCATGACCATCGCGTGCTCTCCCTCCTGTTATGTTATCATCTTTCTTCTTTGCATTTTCGGGCACTGTGAGATTGTGCTGCTGCAATTGCTTAGCCATCTCATCGATAGTCTTCCTCATGCAATTTTCTTCAGGATGAAAACATTTGGAACAGTAACTGAAAAGTGTTCTTTCCTTTTTCTTCTTCTTACCCTTAGGCTCATAAGAGTTCTCTGAAGATTGTGCGAATCTCTCCTTCTTCGATTCAGGAAATTTACCCGTTCCTTTTCCCTTGTCTTTTCCACTGCTCTTTGGAGCATCAGTAGCCGAAAGTGCTTGGTTCTTGGAATGCTTGATGGCACCAATTTGGACTAACTTAGCTTTATATTGATTCAATTCTGTAATGAAATCATTCAATGGAGGCATTTTCCATTTTTCCTAAGTCAATTTAGATGCTTGAAAATATGACACAAATACAGAATATTCAGGGCCTAGTTTTGAGACAATTGAAAGGATGAGTTGTTCTTCCCCTTTCGTGACTCCACATGCATTAATTTCAATGAGGAGGGATTTGAACTTGGTGAAGAATTATTGCATGTTTCTAAAATGAATTGGACTTAGGGATATGAGTTCATTCTCCAGTTGATGCACTCTCATTGCATCCTGCTTGCTGAATAGTCCTTCCAATGTGGTCCAGACCACATCGGGAGTAGTGGCTCCACTGACATGAAAGAGGAGATCTCTTGAAATTGATAGGCATATCAGACCAATTTATTCATCTAATTTATTGAAATACTTTATCTTCTCCGCTGCAGCAGTTGGTTCTTTCTTCGTTCCCATTGTTACCCGGTAAAGCCCTTTGCTTTGGAGGAGTAGAGAGATCTTTGTCTTCCATTCGAAGTAATTGAAAGGATTTAGAAATATTTTTGTGGGATGAGAGAGATGATCCATTGTTGCTTTCTGAACCTCTTGATGAGCTATACCTGCAAATAAAACTGTGTACAATCCACTAGATTCAATCTAGCCTTGATACCATGTAGAATTCCTGCAGAAACCCCGATAGATCTAGAATTCTAGTTAAATTGAACACAAACAATTTGCTGATATTCAAGAGATGAGAGAAAGTTTTTGCTCCATAAATCAGAGAATTATATCAATAAAAAATGAATA
>SNQJ01S0047736.1:125891-159902 GCA_010110895.2 Picea sitchensis
CTTGAAGGGTGGCTTCGGCCTATGGTTGGGTGACAATAGCAATATTGTCAATGGTAAAATGAGCACATCCATTATATTATAACAATGTTAACATAGCGGTGCATAAATTGCACCCAATCACACTGGTGCAGACATGGCACATTACACCCCAGTACATCAATTTTCAAATTCACCACCATACTTTATAAAAATCATACATGCACCGAATAAATTGCAGTGTTGTTTAACATTACCTACTAATACACTTCACTTAACTAAGGGCATTGCTTACATAATGATTTACAAAATTTAATGTAGTGATGCAACCATTGTAATTAGACACACTAGTCTTGTGTACAGAAAAGAAGGAAGACATATATTGCTTGCTTTTTCATAGTAGGGCATCTCATTGGTCACATCATCCTCGGTGTTGTATCCTTTACAACACACTGATGTGAAAAATGTTGGTGCTCCACTATCAAGATAATGCCAGTGTGATGCAGACCCCCCTTCTCTCCTCGGGGTTGCACGAACCCCCAGTCTAGGATCATTCAAGTCAAGGAGTCGAATAGACTCTTCAGGCCTTTATTATACCCCAATCAATTTACACAGGTCCCTTTCAGTGTTTTGGTGCAGGTTCTATGACCCACAACGTCTTCCTGCGCTCTTCAAAAATGTCAAGTTTCATGCGCTAGATCCTTTACCATCAACCCTCTCCTACATATGACCTTGGGCTATGACCTCATGTGAACACATGATTGTGGGGTGACTGAGAGTGGTTTGAGACCAACCCTCTTTTATCCCCGTAATTCACTACAAAGTTCCACGTATACCTTTGGCAATATTGTGGTTTAAATTGAGGCCCGCTCTAAGAATTTTAAAGTCCGAGCATTTTTTGGCCCCGCAATCCTACTCGATCGTCGATATTTAGACCTCGGCGGTGCTTCAGGATAAAAGAATGAGATTTGTTCCCTTTTCCTTCTTGATCCCTGGAGCACGCTATTTGATATCTCCATGATCTATTGATACATGTCCCTTTCAACCAATGATCATTATTGATTTCGCCTTTTGGCTCTTGGGATTTTCAACTCTCAACTCCTGCTTCCTCCACATGACAATCTTCCGAAGTGGAAGATATATTGACACCTATCCTCAACCAACGGATGACTCAGATGAACTCTAGCTCTTCGCCTTCAAGAGTTCTTCTTCAACACCTCCTCTTTCTTCTGGAGTGATTTCTCTGAAATGGAAGATCTTCTGCCACGTGTCCTCCTTAATCAACATCTCTACTTTTGTTTCGGGACTTTGGCCATTTCAACAAAATAAATGGTCCTTCGGCCCCCTTTTATCAATCCACGATTGAGATCTACTTCGGGGTTTTGGGACTTTCACCCTTCTCTTTCCTTCAGAATATTCTGTATCTAGAGTTCACGATTTGACACCACACATCCACCTCAAATAGACATCTCTCGTCCGCTTCGGGTCTTTCGTCTTCGGAAATCTCAAATCTCAACTTCTCCACCCTCTTCTTTTCCCAGAGCATTTTACTTGGAGTCCATGATCTAATGATGTGTGTCCTACTATATATTGACAACTCCCAACTTCTTCGGCTATTCGGTCTTTGATGATCTCAAATTCTCCTCATTCGCTTTCTCCCATAGTGCTTTCACTCAAAGATTATGATCTTTCGACACGTGTCCTACTAGATTTGACGGTCTATATTCTCTTGGGCTCTTCGGACTTCTTTCACCCAAAGACAATGGACTTCTGCTATGTGTCCCTCTAGATCTGATGTTTCAGACTTTTCTTCAGCTCTTTGGCTCTTCGAGCTTTGGGAGTTTCAAACACCTACACACTCATACCTCCAGAGTGGTTTTTCCCAAAGACTCCGATCTTTTGACATGTAACCCTCTAGTGATCAACGACCATGATCTACTTTGGGTCTTCAACGATTCCTCACTCTCCTTGACCACAGGCTTCAGAAGCGCTTATGCTCCGGAGCTATAGATCTTGCACCACCTGTCCCTCTTGGCGATGAACGGTCCCTAATCACTTCGGGACTTAGGGACTTTAGCAAGTCAGTTCTCTTGTGAACACAAGGGTTAAATATTGTGCACATTACCTTGGATCAGACGACTGTCGATCCTTTACGCTCAGATCTGACAGTTGGAATTTTTTCCTCCTCGATGCTCTCCTCTGCTTTCCTGGACACTGATATAATGGTCCAGACTTCCTCTAGCAGCCGATTTGATGGTTGTTGTCGCTCCTCCTCCTGAGCTTATTTTTTCTCCCAGACTTGGGAAATTTTCTAAGTGTTCAAAGCTTTTGGTCTTTGAACCTTCTCCCGCGAAACCAGTTGAAAGGGTCCTGACTCCGCTTTTCCTCCTAAGCTTTGACAATGAAGATTGTCCTTGACTCTGGTGCACACTTGCACTCTACGTGCAAACTTGCGTTACTCCTCTTGAGCTTGTGAATATTGGAATAAGTTCACTTCTGCATGCACTCCTTGCACTGTCTCTCTTGAAATTTTGCTCACTAAAGTTCTAAGATTCAGTCCCTTTACTCCTTAAAGGAATTATTGTGCCTTCTCAATAGATTTTTCTCAATGCACACTTACAGATTTTACAGATTATTCAACAACTCCGCGAGTACCTTCCTCTGATACTCTTTTCTTTGAAATCAATGGAGAGTTATTCTATGCATGCACCTGCTTAATGCCCACCTAGCAGAGTTCTCAGTGACTCTGTTTCTCTATTCTTCCTTTGTACAGTTTCTCCTCTAAGGTATTCATCAACCTAGAGGCTTCCCCTGAGTTGTTATCACTCCGGTGTGCCCTCCTAGAACATTCTTTTCTGACTCCATAGAGTTCATATGCACACTCCTTGCACTGGCTACAGAACCCCCAATGTACTGTCGTGCACTCCTTGCACAACCTAAGAACCCAGAAAAATATTTCAAACTCAACAAAGATAGATAAATCTATCTTCCTACTGCAGATGAAAACCTATCACATACATCTACATCATACATTCATAAAACACATAAACACATAAGAAATCATGTGCAGGGAAAAATGTTGTCTTTTCATTAATATGAAAATCTGATTACAATATATGTAGGCTGGACAACAACAGAGTCTTATCTCTGTCAAGATATCTCAAAGAACTATTCTACCTCATATTCAGTAACAATACTCCTCCAACAGCCACATTTGGGCATACCATGCATCTACATATGCCAGAAGGTTCCTAGGGTTCCCTCTGAATACCTCTCCTATCAAAGTAACAACTAAAAACTAATCAAGCTCTGTTACATTAAATTTTGAGAGTGAAACTCCCAGAGCTCTCACGATCATTCAATTTTCGAGTGTTTCGATCTTCTTCAATCATCCGTTCAAAACAAATCTACAGGAAAATGCCAGCTTTTAGATTCCAAATAATTTAAAAAGGTGCACTATGGCGCTGAGTTGTCCCTCCACATGGGCTTTGCTAACGATGCTCCTACATCATACTCCACTACTGGGAAAATCACGAGATCATGCTCATGGCTCCCTCTGCCATGTTGTGGAGATCCTCCAGGGTCCTAAACCATAAATTGGAGTTGTCCTTCCTTGCTTCCTATGCTTCCATGTTGCTCTTGTAGGTCCTCTTCTGTTCCATCCTTCTCTAATGATTGCTTCTTGTGCTTCTTCCAACATCAATATCTTTATATCCTTTATTTATTTGTCCAGTTGGTCCACTAGCTGGTTTTCCTCCTGCAGTATGCTTTGTTGCATATTTTCTCCATAATTTTGCAACTTAACTTGTTGGATGAGATGCCTTTGCATATTTACCCTTCTCTCTAAGGCTTCCAACTCTTCACACAGATCAAAAATATCCATGCTATCTATTGCTTTCTCTTTTGATGTAGGTTCACATTCTATAATTATCTCTTTCTCAGCTTCCTAGTTGAAAAACTTGAGCCATTCCTCTAAATGCTCTTCTCTCTCCATCTATTGGGCACATTAAAATGTGTGCTCTTTCTCCTTTTTATCAACCTAATCAATCTGATTCTTCAGGTTATCTTCATCTCCTATGGCACTAGCTGGCTACTCTGTTGTAGAATCTGGTTCTGCAGTCTCACTATTGAGTTGTTTCTCAGCTTCCTCCTCTGACAGATTGACTTTTGTCATCTTCTCTTGTGTTGGTTCAACTCTAGCTTCTTCCATCTGATCCCCAAGGTGGTATGCTCCTCCACATGTTTCGAACTTAGCCTATTGGATATTCCTATTCGGCATATCTACCCTTCTCTCCAGGGCTTCCAGTTCCTCATACAGCTCAAAAAAATATATGATGTTTGCTTCCTCTTTTGTTGTAGGATCCAATGCTGCAATTATCTCATGTTTAGCTTCCACGCTGAAAATTGTGAGTAATTCTATTGAATGCTCTTCTCCTGCAATTTTCATGACTATCTCCTGGAAACCATCTTCTGGCTCTGGATTGTCCAACCAATCCTCCGACATCTTCAACTCTTTCTCCCATTGAGTGAGAAATTCATCTGAATTATCCTCTTTTTCTGTTGGGGTAGGTATCAATGTATGCTCCTTATCCTCCTCTTTGACAGTCTATGGTGGTTGTATTTCCTTTGTTGCACCTGTATCACAGACACGGTTAGATTTAAAATCATTTGGCATCATGGCCTCTTTCTTGGATTCTTGTTTCACTACCTCCTCATGTGAAACACTTTTATTAGCCTCTGCTGGACTATTTGAAAGGAATATTTGAATTCCCCCAATGATCATAACACACCTCTGATATTCTTCCATCAACACTCCTTTATGACATGAACTCTCAACTGATTTCATCTCTTCTCCCTTTCCCACCTGATAACTTGGGATTTTCTCTCTACCCACCTGGCAGTCTATGAGACCACCTGATCTCTCTCCATTGCCCACCTAGAAAATTTAACTTCCATCACTGCCCTCCTGGGAGTTTATGATATCACCCACTAATATCCTTTCATTTCCCATCTGGCAGCTTGAAAGTTCACTTCTGCCCTCTTGGCAGTTTATGATATCCTTAACTAATCTCACCTCCTCCTCATAACTGAGATTCCTCCTAGTTTCTGGCTCATAGATGTGAACCATCTCCTCTATGTCTCTAAGGTTTTCCACATGCCTCATCCACCTCTTTAACAGTCATTGCTGTCCTCTGGCCAACAATTTCTGAACATTCCATTTTACCTTCCTTTTCAGAGGCCATTCGTACCTCCAATGTACCTTTGCCTCATGTTGCATCTTCAATGTCAGTTGTTCCATTCTTGCTCTGATCTCAATGAGCTCCTTGTCAATTTATGTTCTAATTTTATGTTGGTGGTCTCATATTTGACCACGCTCATGGCCTTCAGTAGCCATCTTCCTCTTACCTTGGCCCACCTAGTTGTCTACCATTTGCTTCACACCTTGCAAAAATCTTCACAGAGCATCAATACTTTGTCTCCCTTCACCTGCTGTCTACAGGTGAGCTCCAAATTATGATACCATTTGATGTCATCAGATTATATCTATTCACCTTCTCATCTTTGCCTACAATCCACAGACAAAATTCAGCTCTGGATACTACTTGATGTAGTCAGACTACCTCCTTCATCTCCTTTTCCTGAAATCTATAAACGAAAAATCAATTTGATACCACTTGATGGTATTAGACTATCTCCTTTGTCTCCTTCACCTGAAATCTATAGATGAAATCTTTCTATGATACCACTTGATGCAGACCCCCCTTCTCTCCATGGGGTTGTGCGACCTCCTGGTCTAGGATTGTTCAAGTCAAGGAGTTAAATCAAATTTTCAGACCTTTATTAGACCCCAATCAATTTACACAGGTCCCTTTCAGTATTTTGGTGCAAGTTCTATGACTTGCAACCTCTTCCTGCGTGCTTCAGAAATGTCAAGCTTCATACGCTAGCTCCTTTTCCATCAGCCCTCTCCTGCATGTGACCTTGAGCTATGATGTCACGTGAACACATGATTGCGAGGTGACCAAGAGTGGTTTGAGACCAACCCCCTCTTCTCCCCACAATTCACTACAAAGGACCACATATCCCTTTGGCGATACCATGGTTTCAATTATGGCCCACTCTAATAATTTTAAATTCTGAACACGTTATGACCCCACAATCCTGCTCGACCATCAATCTTCTGACCTTGGTTGTGCTTCGTGATCAACTACTGAGATATGTTCCCTTTTCCTTCCTTCTCCCTGGAGCACGTTATCCCAGATCTCCATGATATATCGATACATGTCCCTTTCAACCAACAATTGTGATTGATTTCTCCTTTCAACCTTCGAGAGTTTCAACTCTCAACTCCTCCTTCCTCTGCATGACAGTATTCCAAAGTGGAAGATCTACTGACACCTGTCCTCAACCAACAGACGACTGAGATGAAATTCATCACTCTGCCTTTGGGAGTTCTTGTTCAACACCTCCTCTTTCTTCTAGAGTGATTTCTCCAAAATGGAAGATCTTTTGTCATGTGTCCTCCTCAATCAATGACTCTGCCTCCGTTTCGGGACTTTGGCCATTTCAACCAGATCAACGGTCCTTCGCCCCCCCTTTTCAATCCACAATCAAGATCTACTCGAGGTTTCAAGACTTTCACCCTTCGCTTTCCTTCAGAATATTCTGTATCCGGAGTTCATGATCTAACGCCATGCATCCACCTCAAATCGACGGCTCTCGTCTGCTTCCAGAGTTCGGCCTTCAGAAATATAAAATCTCAACTTCTCCACCCTCTTCTTTTTCTGGATAATTTTACCCAGAGTCCACGATCTAATGACGCATGTCCTTTTGCAGATTGACGACACCCAACTGCTTCGGCTATTCAAGCTTCGACGATCTCAAATTTGCCTCCTTTTCTTTCTCCCGGAGTGATTTCACATGGATATTACGATCTGTCAACACGTGTCCTTCTGGATCCGACGGTCCAGATTCTCTTTGGCTCTTCGGCCTACTTTCACCCGAAGACAATGGATTTCTGCCACGTGTCCCTCTGGATCTGACGGTCCAGACTTCTCTTCAGCTCTTCAGGCTTCGAGAGTTTCAAACTCCTACACACTTGTCCCTTCGGAGATATTTTACCCAAAGACTCTGATTTTTTGACATGTTCCCCCCCGATGATCAATGTTTAGGATATACTTCTGGTCTTCAGCGATTCCTCTCTCTCCTTGACCACAGGCTTCAGAAGTTCTTCTTCTCTAGAGATGTAGATATTGCGCCACCTGTCCCTCTTGGTGATGAACGATCCCTAACAACTTTCGGACTTCGGGTCTTTGGCAAGTCAGTTCCCTTGTGCACACAAGGGTTAAATATTGTGCATGTTACCTTAGATCATATGACTTTCGATCCTTTACGCTCATATCCGATGGTTGGAATTTGTTCCTCCTAGATGATCTCCTCTTTTTTCCTGGACATTGATCTAACGGTCCAGACTTCCTCTTGTAGCCAATCTGATGGTTGTTGTCACTTCTCCTCCTGAGCTTATTTGTTCTCCCGAACTTGGGAAATTTTCTAGGTGTTCAAAATTTTTGGTCTTTGAACCTTCTCCTGCAAAACCGGTTGAAAGAGTCATGACTCCGATTTTCCTCCTGATATTTGACAATGGAGATTGTCCTCGACTCTGGTGCACACTTGCACTCTGTGTGAAAACTTGAGCTACTCCTTCTAAGCTTGTGAATCTTGGAATAAGTTCATTTCTTCACACACTCCTTGCACTATATCTCTTGACATTTTGCTCATGCAAGTTCTAAGGTTTAGTCCCTTTACTCCTCAAAGGGATTCTCATGCCTTCTTGACAGTTTTTGTTCAATGCACACTTGCAGAGCTTACCAAGTATTCCACAACTCTGTGAGTACCTTCCTATGATACTTTTTTCTTTGAACTCGACAAAGAGTTCTTCTGTGCACAAATGCGCCTGCTCAATGCCCACCTGGCAGAGCTCTACAGAGTTCTCAGTGACTATGTTTCTCTATGCTTCCTCTGCACAGTTTCTCCTCTGAGGTATTCAACAACCTAGAGGCTTCCCTTGAGTTTTTATCAATCTGGTGCGCCCTCCTGGCACATTCTTTTCTGACTCCACAGAGTTCAGATGCACACTCCTTGCATTGGCTACATAACCTCGAATGTTCTTTTGTGCACTCCTTGCACAACCTAAGAACCCAGAACAATATTTGAAACTCAACAAGATAGAGAAATCTATATTCCTACTGCAGATGAAAACCTATCACATACATATACACCATGCATTCATAAAATGCATAAACACATAAACAATCATGTGTATAAAAAACTGTTGTGTTTTTCATTAGTATGAAAATCTGATTACAATATGTGCAGGCTGGAGAACAACAAAGTCTCAAATCTCTCAAGCTCTCTCAAAGAACTATTCTACCTCCTATTCAGTAACAATACTCCTCCAACAACCACATTTGGGCATACCATGCATCTACATATACCAGAAGGTTCCTAGGGTTCCCTCTAACTACCTCTCCTATCAAAGTAACAACTAACAACTACTCAAGCTCCATTACATGAAAGTCTGATAGTGAAACTTCCAGAGCTCTCACAATCATTCAGTTTTCAAGCGTTTCTCTCTTCTTCAATCATACGCTCAAAATGCATCGACAGGAAAACGACAAATTTTAGATTCCAAATAATTTAAAAAGGTGTGCTATGGCACTGAGTTGTCCCTCCATGTGGGCTTTGCAGACAATGCTCCTACATCACAGTGCATTAATAGTAACCTGTCGCACTGCTTCAACTGTGAAATTGAATTTTATCCTAGCGGTTCCCATCAATTCACCAAATGCCCAGTTTCATAAAGACAACATCACCGATAGACTACATGTCAGTGCTCTGGTAGACATGGTGCACCAGTGCATTTGGTTTAACAAAGAGTACTATAGGTTTGTGCGCTCTAACTTTTACTGTTGCGGTACATTTTTGTTAATGAGATGATTTTTTAATGATAAAAGGACTTCATCAGTGTAGATAGTCCTATAGAACATAGTGCTATTTTTCTGTTATAGCGCACCAACTGTGGGGCATATGAACTATTGGGGTTGCACCAATTTATTTTATAGATTTATTTGCAAAAAAAATTAATTTTGGATTTTTCGAAATGCATGTCTTTTATATATGTATATGTTTTATAATTTTGAGTTTATTTCATCTTTAATTATGTGGATAACAATATTTTTATGTTAATTAGAGACAACTACAATGAGAGCTAGAGAAGGTGGGGTGACAGTCGATCAAGAAATATACTTTTGTGTATGAGTGGGATTCCAGGGAGAGGGATAGGGCGGCTTATCCTCACCCAATTTCACAACATACTCATGACCTTTTGATGTACATTGGCCTCCTGAAGTTTTATCAGGAGGGAAGATCCCTTAGGGGGGACTTTGTATTGTTACAATAGTTGATCCGTCAATGGGATCATGGGAGACAGGGGTTCAAGGTTGGTTCGGATATGTGGTATCATCCCACAGAGCAGGAAGTATATTTTATCACTAGGTTGTCTATGACGGGGGTGCATTTTCCCCATTTCCCTGTGCTACCACCTGGTACTACAGGAGAGACCAAGTTGGAATATGTGCATAGATATGTCAGTTCGGATATTGGTTCAGCTTCAAAGTTCTAGGTTAAAGGTGGTCAGCTGTGGATAGGTGAATTTGAAAGAGAGGATGTTAGGTGCCTCCATTATATGATATCGTCATTGTCATAGAATATCTATGATTGGTAGTGCATTATTTTCCCTATTTTGTATTATGTAGATAGTTTATTTCAGGAGCCCCGATTAATTAGGTGGGAAGATGTTTTCTTGAGATAGTTTTGTCGTGCATTAGATCATTGTCACTCAGATTTTTCTGGGACAATATTCTTCCCATTCGTGTCTGAGTTGTGTTAGTATTGTATTTGATCTAGTCATTAGTGTGCACACTAGTTGAGATTAACGGGTCGAAACTCAAGAGAAAGAGGCTGAGAGGGAACCTACATAGCTCATCGATCAAAGGAGAAGCACATATAGTCGAGACCTAGGAAATTTACACTAAAGGATCAATCATTAAAGGCATGAGGTTTAGTATGAAGCACTCGAGAACATATTAGGAGCATAGAGGTGTCTATCACATCCAAAATAATTTTAAGCCCTCGCCCAAATGGAGCCATGTAATATAACCAAGCCTTAAGGAGAAAACATGGGAAAAGGTGCAAGATCGATCATCCAATGACTACAAGTGAGTCTGATCAATGACTGTGTATGTGTGTTACATCGTAAAGGATTTTAGGAGCTAACACAAAATGGGGCATGACAGTGGTTTTCATGAGCTACATGGAAGAAAATTAATGGTGTTGTATGGTGAGATACGAAAAGATATCAATATTATGACAAGCGAAAACCATTTTCAAGAAGTAGTATTGGTCTTGGTGAGCAATTTTTCTCAAACATAAGCAACTATAAACTAGCAGAAGGAGATCATTTTTTTGGTCAACACTTTGGGGAATTTAAGAGTATCTTATACCCAAGTTGTTTGATCAAATATCCCCTGAGACACAAACCAATTTTCAAGGTTTCATGTTGCAAGAGATTCATCCCCTACGTTATGATTTAGTCTGTGTTTCTTTTTTCTGTGTATGTGCTCTTGTAAAATCCATCCCTCACATCTCATCGCTTCTTGTATCATATCCCCATTAATAAAATCTCAAGGAGCAATTTTTATGACATGTACAATGTAACTACATGTTTTTTAGATTATGATATTGAAGTGATTTCCTTTGAATGTATGACCACTTCATGTCATTTTTTCTTGTATTTAATGATGTGCAAAGGGTACCTCCATGGATTTAAGTGTGTGAAATTTTTTAATTTTTGATGCATCATTTAATGATTTTTTACAATTGTTACAATTGCTAAATTCTTAATTGCTCAACACGTTATTCTTTCCATAGGCTTGGATATTCACCTTAAAGCTGCCTCACATGTCTATTTTGTATTTCTTCTGAATCCGCCCCTTCCAAAATTAAATCAAATTGTTTGAAGCACGCATGGACACATTCCTCTTCGTGTTGAATGTTTTGATATTAGTTCTATTATTGTTTTAGGGTCAAGATTTTTATGAGAGAGAGAGAAAAACTTACCCAAAATTTGCATATTTTTTGTTGTTAATCAGCATGGATTTAAGACTCGCTCTGGGTCTTAGCCCTTGGGATTCCTCGGCATAGTTCCATTTATAGTCTGGAACATCTTGAGGGACAACATCTGAAATGGCGTAATTATCGGGGAACAAAATTTGAAGGTATTTTTCACTCGGGATATGACATTGCAAAATATGGTACTTGAAGGTGAACGAGTTTTAGACACCTGGTTGTTAGTTATTTCACCTGGCGACTCCAAAAAAATAATATATGGCATATAAAATAATATATACAATAAGTAAACTAGATCCTGAGTGTACTTCAGTATACGTAGACCCCGAGAATCTCGTGGCCTAGAGAAATCTCAGAGAACATCAAATATCTTCATCTCTAGGTAACCCTAATTTGGAAACTTCTACTTTTGTTGTTCATGTAGGTAGTGAATCTATGGAGCTCATTGATATACCTATTGAGTCTACTTCTATTACCAAGATACATCTTGAACCCTTAATAGATATATGGAATTCACCTCTTATATTCTGTTAAGAAGTGAGCTCTTCCTTTAAGCCATTTATGAGAAAACCCATAAACTCGCCATACGTTGAAGCCCATAACATTATCTTGTAGAACCTTGTGGCCAATTTAGGAGGAGGAAGGTTCAGGGGAAATCAATATCCCGCACCACCCTTAAACACTTGGTTCATGTCTATATTTGGCCCTTTAAATCTTCCTCCTCACATACATGGCCTCTCTGAAAAATTAATTAAAGTTGCTACCCAAGTACAATAGTGAACTATCCCTATCTGATGAGGAACACCTAGATGCCTTCCAGGATTTATCTGATAACCTATTCGTGGAACATGACAATGTCTTCATGAGTTTTCTTGTCCAAACCCTAGAGGGAGATGTACGTAAATGGTTCAAATAACTCCCCATAGCCTCTATTGACAGTTGATAGGATCTCAAGTATGTATTTATGAAGCAGTGGGAATAAAATAGGGACAACTTGTATTACCTCACTGATTTTGGATCCCTCAAGAAGAAATAAAATTAGTTTGTTGTTGATTTTAACCAAAGCTTTAACAAGCTATACAAGAATATTCCAAGATATATAAAGCCTTTGTAGCAAGCATCCAATATCACATATGTTGGGGATTTTGATGCTGACTTTTCCATGTCATTAAGAGAAAGAAGAGCTCCCAATTTGTTGATAATGCAAGATGATGCCATAGACATTAAGGGAAATATGATTACATCAAGAAAAATGAAGATTTTTTTTTATCAAACTGAGAAGAAGAAAATTAAGGAAGACTATGATCCTTCAGATTCAACCAAACTTTCTCATGAAGCTCGAATGGATGAAATCTCTACACTAATAAGAAATATGACAAATAAGATGTCTAGATTTGAGATGGAGAATGGAAATTATAACAAGGTTCCTCAAGAAGGAGGGATGATGAACCCTAATAATTTTAGGAGGCCTTTCAATCCTCAACTCATGAGGAGAGAAAGAAGAAATGATGAGCAGTCCATTTAGCCTCCTATAAGAACTAATGATCAGAATAACCTGGTAGAGAAAGAAATAGATGAAGGATATGTTGATAACCTAGAAGATATACATATGTTGCAGGAGGAAAATAATACCATGCATCTAACTTAGAATGATTATGAATATTTCCTAAGCACCAAGAAATGAATCCCCAAAAGTGGATCTAATGGAGAAGTATTGTCCTCTACCTAGTACAGGATGTTTATTGATGCTTTACAAGCTAAGATGCATAAAAAATATGATCTCATACCTAGACAAAAGTTTGTTATCCAGGATGGCCATTCTCAGCCTAAGAATCTTAAGCCAAGTCTTTCTATGGATAAAGTCAAAGAACAAAAAAATATCATCAAGAGTAAAGAAGCTGGTGAAACTTCAAAAGGAGAGAGAGAGAGAGAGAGAGAGAGAGAGAGAGAGAGAGAGAGAGATTAAGGAACTTGAGGAATCAATTCCACCTTTCAATATTGAGAAATAGATTTACAAAAGAAAGATTCCTATCCCACTAATAGAATTGGATAAAAGCCCATCATACCATAAGAAGATAAAAAAAGGTCATACAAGGGAAGGGCTCAACAAGTCCTCTTGATGTTGTGAATTTACAAGATGAGTCCCCCACTATGGTTTTTGGTCTTCGCATAGATGATAAAGAAGAGACAATTGCACCTTTCTATGTGACCCTTAATATCCATGATTAAATGCTACATAATTGTATGCTTGATTTTGGAGCATCTCACAATCTTATGCCAAAGGTAGTAATGGAGAAGTTGGGGTTAGAAATAACCAGACCTTACCATGATCTCTATTCTTTTGATTCCATAAAGGTAAAATGTGATGGGTTGATCAAAGACATGGTGGTTACTTTATCTCATCTACCTCTCAATATCATTATAATGATAGATGTGGTGGTAGTTGATGTACCTACAAACTATGGGATGTTGTTGTCCAAGACATGGGAAAGAAATTTGGGTGGTACAATGCATATGGACATGACCTATTCTACTATAGTAGTTTTTGGAGGAGAAAATATGATATTATATAGAGAAATACAATTTTATTATGTGGTCAGTGATAAAAAAAACTTTGTAAATCATCCCATATATGTTGTTGATGAATACCTAGGATTCTACATCCTCATAGTAAATGAAGAAAACAAATAAATCTTGACACTTGCGAATCTTTTTAGGAGCATTGCCCAAGAAACCCATGGTATATGGAATATGTATTTTGATGGATCTTATTCAAAGGAAGGAGTGGGCACTGGAGTAGTCCTCATTTCCCCTACAAAAGAAGAAATCCATTTGTCCTACAAACTGGAGCTTGAGGCCACTAATAATGTAGTTGAGTACAAGGCCCTAATTCAATAAATCAAAGGTTGCTATCAAATAAGGAATCCCAGGATGAGAGAATATAGAAATGAGGTATAGGATTTAATTGATAATTTTTATAAATATTTTAATATAATTTCTTTCTCAAGAGAATTTAATCAGTGGGTTGATTCCTTAGCAATAGTAGCTAGCACATTTAAAATCCATGTTGTCCCTAAGATGAGATATGATATTGAGATGAGATACAGGCCTTCCATTCCTCATAATATAAAATACTAGCAAGTGTTTGAAGATGACCAACAGATCAAAAGATTCATGGAGTTCATAGATGAATTTGCTAGCACTCATGTAGATTCAAATGATGAAGAAAATGGGGAAACTATGGCTGAAATAGAAATGAAAATGACCAATAAGTTTAGTGAGTACATGGTTGGACATCAATTCCTCCAATGGAAGGAAAACTTTATTCCTAAAGGATTGGTGCCCCTGAAGAAGCTCTTTGATAGGAACAATGTGGCCATAAATCCCACAGTGTTACCCAAAGAATACAACACTAAAGAAGACAACATTGGGAAAAAACAAGAACCAAAATACATAAAGTTGTCCAAGGAAATCTCTCCCATGCATAAGGAAAAATATTTGAAACTATTCAAAGAATACATGGATTTATTATCTTGGAGATATGAAGACCTGAAAACCTATGATACTAGCATTATACATCATAGGATACCACTCAATATTGGTACTAAACCTTTTAGGCAGAAGTTAAGGAAAGTTAACTCATTGTTTCTACACACAATTGAGAAGGAGGTGAGGAAAGTACTTGCTGCACAAATCATTATTCCCCTTAGATATTTTGAATGGGTAGCAAATCTAGTTGTAGTGAGGAAGAAGAGTGGAGAAACAAGGCTCTGTGTGGACTTCGAAAACCTAAATAAATTCTCACTAAAAGATAATTATCCTTTGTCCAAGATGTATTATATACTTCAGAAAGTTGTGGGAACAAATAAGATCTCTATGATGGATGGTTTCTCAAGATATAATCAGGTAGCAATGCATCCAGAAGATAGGGAAAAAATAGCTTTCACAACCCCATGGGGAACTTTCATGTATGATAAAATTCCTTTGGTCTGATAAATGCAAGAGCTCCATTCCAAAGAGCCATGGATATGGATTTTATGGGAGAAAAGGATAGGCTCATTGTCATATATCTTGATGACATGACTATTTTCTCCAAGACAAATGAAGACCACATTAATCACTTAAGGAATACCTTTGTGAAGTGCAACTATTTTAGCCTATCATTGAATCCAAAGAAGTATTATTTTTCCATGACTGAAGAAAAACTCTTGGGCCATATAGTGTCAAAAGAAGGAGTCAAAATAGACCCAGAGATGGTGGAAGAGATAAAGAGTATAACTATAGTTAGAAACAAAAAAGAGATACAATATTTCCTCGGAAAGATCAACTTCCTAAGGATATTTGTTCCAAAATTTATTGAGATGGTTAAGCACATCACTAACATGTTAAAGAAAGATCATGAGGTGAAGTGGACTCCTAAAGATAAAGAATCTTTTCAAGTGATCAAAGAGGCATTGGGAGAGTCCTCATTTTTAGTCAGCTCGAATTACGATAAATAATTCTTCATATTCTATTTTTCTTCTGAACACACTATAGTTGTTGTATTGTTGTAGAAGAATGATAAAAACCAGGAGCAACCAATAACCTTTTTCAACAGAGCTTTGAGAGATGAAAAATTGAAATATAGAAACCTAGAGAAACAATATTATGCTTTGGTTAAGTCATTAAAGGCCTTCAGGGATTATATATTGCACTGCAAAACGTTTTATTATTTACCTAACAATGACATCAAGGACATTCTCACTCATCCTAATAGTGAAGGAAGAAGAGACAATTTGATCGCCAAGATGCAAGAATATAATTTGGAAATAAATCCCACCAAGTTGGTAAAATGACAAGGGTTGGCCAAAATCATGGTTGAATCAAATTACAAGGCCATTGATGTAAATTTTATGATAACAAACATCATGGAAACATAACAAGGAGAGGATGAAACAAAAGAACCATCTTCTGGGATAAATCCTAAGTTCTCTAAATCTGATTGGTACAAAGATATAATTTTCTATCTTCAAAATCGAAGTTGCTCATCAACATGGGACAAAGATAAGGACAGATCTATGAAGCTCAAAGTTGTGAAGTATTGTTCTTTTGGAGAAATTTTGTTCTAGAAGGATCCAATAGGGATATTATTAAATTGTCTCATTGAAGAAGAAACTGAGGAAATTATCAATGAATTTCATAAAGGGATATGTGGGGGTCATCATGCCTGGAGGGATACTACATATAAAATACTCAGAGTAGATCACTGATGGCCCTCATTATTCTCTGATGTGAATTGCATGGTTAGGTCCTATGTATAGTTTCAGATGTTTGCAGGAAAGAAGAAGTTGCAGCCTCTCCCACTTAGACCTGTCAAAACAGAAGCACCCTTCCAACAATGGGGAACAGATTTCATCGGTGAAATATACCCAAATTAAAGTGGGAATCACAAATGGATCCTAAATTCCACATACTACTTCAACAAGTGGGTGGAAGTAATCCCCACCAGGGAAGCAATTGATTCAATCATCATCAAGTTCCTTGAGGATAACATTTTAGCAAGGTTTGGATGCCCTAGGAAGATTATAATTGATAATGTGTCATGTCCCCATTTTTGGATTACCCAGTTCGGCAGTGGAAATGTTTCCTGTGGCTTGTCAATAAAGAAAAAGGAAGTCAAAAAGGGTTATTTAATGTCACTTAATTAGGAAATGTTATGTATCTAAAGTGACATTAAGGAAATAAAGTAACTTTAGATTAATAAGATTCTTAAGCATTATTAAAAGTGACTTTTAATATTAAAGTGAAATAACAAGGAGGATAAGGGTTATAATTGATTTAGTCAAAAAGGGGAAAATTCTAGAAGTTACATTTGATTTGGTCAAAAAGGGGAAAGTTCTAGGAGGCATGGAAAAAGGATAAAAGGAGGGGTAGAGCCTCACTTTGGCATTATGACTTGATATCTCATTTTGGAAGTGCTCTTGGAGCCATTGTTTCATTAGGGTTTAGCAAAAACCTTCCATTGTTGGTTTGGTTTCAGTGGTGCAATAATAACCCTAGCTAGACAAGAGGGGAATCCATCCAGGATTTCCATTTGATCTTCAATTTTGGGATTTGGTTTTCAGTAGGAGGAAGGTCGGCTTGCACAGAAGATTGTATGAAACTTAGCAAAGGAGGTCAATCCCAGTTTTTGCAGATACAGGAGGGTTTTGGGAAGTTTATCAACGACATCCTCGCGAGTTGAAAAAGAGGGTCTTGTGAGGCCTCACTAGTTTCCCAAGCTTGTCCTGCGAGGATCTTGGCAGGTTATATATTTTTGCAGGAGGATTTCTGAAGGCGTCCTCATAGGTTGAGTGTTAGTAGTCCCACGAGGCCCCAAATGACACCCAACCTTGTCCTGTGAGGATCTCTGTAAGAGCGTTTCATGGATTTGGTAGGCTTGTTTGATCATATTCGTGAGGGTTCGGAAGGATATTTGCAGAATAAACAATGCTAGTGCAGATTGTAGTAAGGCTAGGAGAGCCTTGGAGAAGTTGACATCATCTCTTGGCATCATTCCACATTTATTTTTTGAGTTGGTAGAGTTTGTTGAAGCTGCCACAATAGCCATTAGATCTCTACTATTGTTGTAATTCATGTTTCCATTCATAATAAAGTATGTCAATGTTGTAACTTCCATTCTTTGTGTACTTGGATTAGTAATGTGTTGTTGAAAGTTCACTTAATGTAATTGCTAGTGGGAAAATCCCCCCTTTAACTACAATAGGGTTTAAGATGTAGACATAGCAAGTAACCATCTAAAAGTCAATTGATCTTACTCTGACTCAAACATACCAAAACTAATGTAAAGAAAGAAAATGACAGAAGAGATTAGGTAACTATACCTTTGATCCCACGTTTAGTGATGATATCCTCAAGCTTGGTAGTTCCAATGACTGCATGTATCCTCCCAAGGCTAACCTGCATCCAAAGATAGGCAAACAAGAAACTACAAGCATGTTATTCTATTCATGAGTTAGGTTTATAAACTGAATGCTAAGTATAAATCCATGAAGATACACATAACACAATCATTTGGGACAGAAAAATGAAATTATTGTATTCATCATACAAAGATTATACCTTATATTCTGTGTCGACCACCGTTCCACAAACCTGGTCTGGGATCCTCTTTACCATGATCCAAGCGCACCTTGAATGGACCTCTTCTCTCAATATTTTGATCAGCTCTATGGAAGGTAATGGATTGAATAGAAGGAGAAAAGGATGAATGGGGAATGCTGAGGCAATTTCTCACAAAAGGAAGCAAAATATTGGGCAAGGAGGGGAAGTGAAAAATGGATAGAGTTTCACTATTCTTATGCTTAGGTTTGAAATGAGACCCCAACACCTCCTTTTATATGACAAAAGGATGGTTATTTGGTTGGGTGAAGGGCTATAGCAGGTGGATTATTTGGTAAACTTCCAATAGCCCGTGAATTTCAACTAATTCCTTGCAAATTTTTAATTTTTGCAACTTTTCCAAGCATACACGGGCTATAGTGGTGTAACGGACATATGTACATAGGCTGTAGTGGTGCAACAAGCATATGGATGTGGGATGTAGTGGCGCAACTCGCGTACATCTTCTAAAAAATGGGTTTTTAAGATGATCTTCTCAACAGTTCTTTGGAAAAATATGTAAGTGAGAGGGCCAAGGCCATGTATGCATAGATAAGGAATTTTAGGGCTATAACAGATGCCCCCTAATGTGTGAGGTCATAAGAGAAACTAATGGTCGAAATAATAAATGATGAGTCTGGGAGGTGCCATCTACAAAACAACAATTGTCTCTCCAAGGCGGGCATACCCATGCTCAGGATAAACTAAATCATGGCTGCCAATCAAATACACTGCATATCCATGTCATATAACTATATAAAGTGTAGTCATGAGCAATACACATCAGATCTACATCTCAAAATTAGTCGAAGATATACAAGTATAGTATCCATCTTCAAGAAGCTAGTGATGCCTGATAGCTGGAGATGAGGTCTTCATAGCTCGAGAAACAACTTAATGATTTTTTCTAATCATATTTAATGATGACTCATCGCACGAGTGAAGCAGTCACAAGCTTGGGAGAACCCAAATCATTCCAAGATGAGGAGGATAAAATAATTGCGGAGGCTCCTTCATCTACAATACATCAATAAATTTTATTTGAATTAAATTCAACCCTTATTTGAAAGGGTGTAAAAGAAGGAAGACGAGGCTCAAAAAGGTCATTCCAATCAAAGGAAACCATCCTAGTACCTAGAGGGGGTGTGCTCAAAGTGAGCGTAATGCCCCCTTTTTCTGAAAGTACTTAATTGGAAATGATAAAAACATAGTCGGTAGACACATCACTCTCCAAGAGAAGAGTGGGATCAATCGAAGATTGGATCGGCGTGAATGCTTTGGTAGACTTGACACTCTCCAAGAGAAGATTTGGATCGGTTGAAGACTGCATCAACATGACCACTTTCTCAACCTCTGGCTGAATAGGTTGTGAGACAACATGGTATAAAGGCACATCACCTCCTAAAAGAGGAGTGGGATCATTCGAAGACTGCATCGGCATGGCCACTTCATCAACCAAAGTTTGAATACACTGTGAGGAAACCTATGAAGACTCAGAACCAGAAGAGCTTGCAGAAAGGGACCATAATCTTCGTACCTCTGGAAGTCCAGGGAATAAATTAGTAAGGTGATCTCCCTTGCAAATATTACAAGGGAACTTAGGATTACATCCTATCCATCTAGGTTTCTCAATAGAATCAATTCCCCCAGCATGACTCGCATCGATTGTTGACAACTCTCCAACATGACTAGCAGAGGTTGGTTGTTGAACTCCAATATGAATTGCAGGGACTAGGTTCATTCTCCCAGCATGAATTGCAGAGGCTGGGTGTTGGTCTTCAATACGACTTCCAGAGGTTGACAAACTATCTCCAACACGACTCACAGAGGTTGGTGATAACTTTGCAACATGACTAGCAGAGGTTGGTTGTTTTCCCCCAGCATGAATTGTAGAGGCTGGGTGCTAGTCTTCAACATGACTTGCAGAGGTTGACGACCTATCTCCAACATGAATCGCACAGGTTGGTGATTTCTTCTTCCTATTCTTCCTCTTTCTGTTTCTTTTAGACTTTCGATTACTAGTATCTATACTTTCACCAGAGAAGGTAGAAGGAGGAGGAGAAGAATTTTTTTATGAAGGAACATCAACATGATTCCCATGACATTGAACTTCTTAACTGAGAAGCATAAATAGCATTTGGGACATTTGGAATGGTACCCAACCAAACCAGTAGTCCCACATTCAACCCAAGAATGTACAAAGTGGCCATCAAAGGGACACCAACATTTCGAATAAAGGAAAAGAAAAAGAATCCCCTTGCGAAGGGGTTCCTTGGTTCGTTTCATCAGGAAGTTTAGCGATGAAGATATTATTCATAGTTTCTCCCCTTGTGGGATCTATCAAGTCCATAAAAGTCTCACACACTGACTCTAGTGAACCAGTGGTATAAAAAAAACACCTATAAAAAGGAGGCTCCATGTTTCTAAGCAAAGGAATGAAAATTCCTCACAACTGGTGGAGTGGGAGGTCTACCATCTTAGGTCATAGACCCAAAGAAATGACTGACTAACTCACTATGAAAAACTAGGGAGCACAGAGAACACACTAAAAGTTCTTAAGGGAAAATCAAGAAGACGACTATCTAGTAGGAATGACAATTACTCCAATCGACACTAGAGAAACTAATCAGTGTAAGTGAATATCGAACATAGAATCACCCTCCAAGTATACTCTATGAAGCGCTCTCTGAAATCTACCCTAGGTACCATGATATACCCCCACAATCACCTGTGTAAGTCCCTAAAATATGGGAAACTAGGTTGCCAACTCGCTGTTAGTCACCAGGCGGGTACAGTCGACAGTCGGGCGTACCATCATGAGAAGGATAACAATTTTGAATCCTATCAAGGGTATCGAAATCAAATGGTCTGGAACACAACAAAGGATATCGAATGGATTTGAGGTACACAAATCTCCATAGGTAAATGCAGTCGGTATTATTCCAGAGAAAGACCCTCAATATACTTTCCCCACTACGTTCAGTCCAACTTTGAAGGGTTTATCCCCATTGCCTTTCCTCACGCGACCTCATGTTTATACCCTGTTTTAGAGGGGGCCCCGGGATAAATTTTATGACACTGTACTTAATCACTCCCTAACTCAGACTCCAATGTTTGATTTAATGTGGCCTTGAAGAGTTTCCTCTCCAAATCCTAATTCAAGTCCCTAAAACCCTAAACTAGTTTGTGAACCCTACAAATAGAAAAGTCTAATGTATTTTAGATTAAGCATTCTTTTTAAGGCTTGATTTACTCAAAGGGTGCGGTAGTGCAACTGATGTTGTTAAGAATCTTGTAGGAAATGAAACTTATAATAACACTAGCAAAGAATAATTTTCTTTTCTTTATTTTCCTTTTGAAATGATTTCAAGATGAGAAGAAAACACAACACTATGCTAATTTCTTTTTCTTTTTCAAATAACAATGCAAATCAAATGTGAAGAAAGAAAGAGACCTAAACAAGTAGGCTTTTTTTTTTTCTTCCAATCAAAGCAAAACTAACAAAAGATGCTAAAAGAAACTGATGAGTTTTTTTTAAATGCAACTCATTTTCTTAAAATTCATACTAAAAATATGCTAAAAATGCTAGGAAACACATGAAGACTAAGGAACAAGTAAACTGGAATATATGCCTAGGCTATGGCCACAAACAAAGACTCTAGATTGATTCAAGAAATCCCTGAGAAGTGTGAACTTCAATCAGGAAAGAGGAAAACTCCCTCTTTTTCAAAAAACTTTCATGAAACAGAGACGCGGGTTGTTGCATCAGTAGCCTGCGTATGTATGCGGGTTGTTTATTGAGAAAAGAGCGTATGTACATGGGTTGACCCAAGACAAGGAGCGTACACCTATGTGTCTTTTCAAAAAATGAAAAAAACCAGGCGGTCTTACAGGGCAGGGACAATTGGTATCCACCCTGAAGGTGACCAGAACCCCTTGATAGACTCAAAAAAATTGAAATAAACTTGAAAGGAAAACAAGCCAATCAAACAACCCAAAATCCCCTAAAAAACCCTAGGGAGATCCCTAGTATGGTCGCCAATTCTGCACCAGGGTTTAATATGAAAACAGAGCAAGTAACCGTCTAAAAGTCAATTGATCTTACTCTACCCCCAAAATAACAAAACTAATGTAAATAAATCAAATAAGAGAAGAGATCGGGTAACTATACCTTTGATCCCACGTCTGGTGATGATCTCCTCAAGATTGGTAGTTCCAATGACTGCATGTCTCCTCCCAAGGCTAACCTGCATCCAAAGATAGGAAAACAAGAAACTACAAGCATGCTATTATATTCATGAGTTAGGGTTAGAAATTGAATGCTAAGTATAAATCCATGAAGATACACATAAAACAATCATTTGGGATAGGAAAATGCAATTCTTTTATTCATCATACAAATATTATACCTTACAATATGTTTCGGCCACCGTTCCATGAACCTGGTTTGGGCTCCTCTTTACCATGCTCCGAGTGCACCTTGAATGGACCTCTTCTCTCAATCTTCTGATCACCTCTATGGAAGGGAATGTTGAGGCAATTTCTCACAAAAGGAAGGAAAATCTTGGGCAAGGAGGGGAAGTGAAAAATGGGAAGAGTTTCACTGTTCTTATGCTTAGGTTTGAAATGAGACCCCAACAACTCCTTTTATATGGAAAAAGGATGGTTATTCGGTTGGGTGACGGGCTACATCAAGTGGATTGGTTGGGAAACTTCCAATAGCCCATGAGTTTCAATGAATTCCTTGAAACTTTTTTAATTTTTGCAAGTTTTGCAATCATACGCGGGTTGTAGTGGTGCAACAAGCATATGTACGCAGGTTGTAGTGGTGCAACAAGCGTATGTATGCAGGTTGTAGTGGTGCATCTCATGTACATCTTATAAAAAATGGTTTTTTAAGAAGATCGTCTCAGCAGTGGTTTGGCAAAATATGTAAGTGAGAGGGCCAAGGCCATGTATGCATAGATAGGGTATTTTAGGGCTATAACAGTAATGCATGCAAATTGTTTATGGAAGCTGACTTCTATCAAATTTTTCATATGAATATCTGAGTATAAATTGATTAGAAAAGGAAAAAACCTATAAATTTTACACCAAAACACTTAAATCTAGCCTAACATAGTTTGGGGACATTACAGTTTGGAAGGCCATTTGCAGAACATACAGTGTTGGTGCATATTGTAGTAAGGCTAGGAGAGCCTTGGAGAAGTTGACATCATCTCTTGGCATCATTCTAGTTTTCTTGTTTGAGTTGGTAGTGTTTGTTTCCATTCATAATAAAGGATGTGAATGTTGTCACTTCCATTCTTTGTGTACTTGGATTAGTAATATGTTGCCGAAAGTTCATTGTACTTGGATTAGTAATGTGTTACCTAACCTCCCTAACTCCTCATGTAGTTTGAATAATATATTTTCCATATAATAAAGGCCAATATTAATAAGGCCTATAAATAAGGAAGAATAAGTCAAATGTAAGAAGACCTAATAGAAGCTTTCGCTTCTAGAAGATCTTCCTCTAGATTGCTTTTATGGTAGATAGATTTAGTATAAATAAGATTAGAGGGTATGAGAAGTTTTGTCTTGGAGATTAATTTAATAGAGCTCTACTCTGTTGGAGGTTTCCCCCTCGAAGAGGCAAGTGAACATTTCTATCATAATAAGGTTTCTCTTCCTAGTGATTATTTTGTCATTATTTTGAGATTCTTCTAATACTTTTATGGAAAAATCATTATTATTCTATCATTTCTTAATAGATATTTTCTAATCTACATAATATATTGTATCACAAATGTTTCAAGTGGTATCAGAGTGCTTTCCTTGGCATAAACTATGGGTAATTTTTTTTCAGGGTAGAGACATATTCTGGTGTCTTTAAGCTACAAATATTTGTCGTTACGCACATAAAACTGCGGTCGGGGAGTAATACACATAGGAAATACAAGTGGTACTTAAGAGAACATATGTTGGCCACCCTTGTAACCCCTATTGGTACCCCTTCGAGTGGTAGCGCATCAAACAAAACTTGTATACTGATCAACCTAGGCATCCTGAAGCCCTTCGTAGATAAATTGATCAGTGGCCTGACTGCTATAGTGTCACCAAGAACAACACTCGAGAAGTGACTCTCTAGTACCTGGATAGTTGGGTAGTATGGATAAGGGTACAATTTAGCCTCCTTAGTTGGTTCCCTGAGATATCGGGCTAAGTACTATTGTTAGACCCTGCAAGTATATCAGAGAGTTATAACATAGGGAAAACCCTTGACTGTAGATTCCCTGCAAAACCTAACCCTTGGGAACATAACAAAGAAATAAAATACAAGATCTATTGTAGCACAACCTTGCCATATGCATTGGGGTTGTGAAATTACTACATATTTGTTCCTGCTAAGTATTCCATTATTTCACCTCTGCAGTATTATTAAGTTCGGAGTATAACTCCACAAAAGTAAAAATAAAAAAAAAAGTCTGGAACTCGTGTACCCTTATTTGATACATACCCCATTAGACTCCTTTTCTCATTTTGATCGTAGTAACACCTATCAATTTTCCACTTGTTTTCCTCTATGGTCCTACTCCCTTCCGACTTCCCTTATTTGGTACCTACCCCATTAAATTCCCCTCTTCGCCCCGATCATTGTGATACCCTTCACCCTAACCCTTTTTTCTAAGTGGTCCCACCTGCCCTGTTCATCGTGACTAACACCCATAGACAATACTTGGAAGCCCTCTTCAATACCTTCTCGTCTCATTTCAATAATTTTTCCTCTAATTTTGAAGGGACCCAAAAGGAAGTGTGGAAACTTAGTTCCCAAATGGGAAACTTAAAACAAGACATTTCTACCCAACTTCAATCCTTCACTACCAATATCTGCAGTAAACTAAATATTCCTATAGACTCATCTGACAAACCTGTGCACCATAAAGGTGAGACATCCTCCCATTCCCATAATTTTCAATCCCCTCCCTTTCAATGGGAACTTTGTCTTCCTCGAGTGGATTTGAACAAATTTGATGGATCGGTTCCCACCGGTTGGGTCACCCAAATGGAACACTATTTTTCTTTGTATGGAATTATTGATGAGTTAGACAAACTATGTTATAGAATTCTCCATCTAGATCAGGAATGTTGGCAATGTTGGCAATGGAGAAAAAATGCCTACCATGGGTATGTGGCTTGGACACAATTTGTTGTAGAGCCTTATGAATGCTTGACCAAGTTGAAACAATCTGGCATAGTGGAATAATTTAGAGTCCCTTTTGAGTGCTTCTCTTTTCGCACAAAGGGCATGTCTGATGCTTTTTTCCGAGAATGATTTATCAGTGGACTCAAGGAACATATTTGTGTGCACATCCTCATGGCTCTCCCCAAAATTTGGGTGGAAACTACTAAAAGAGATCAGGAAAAACAACAAGTTGTCTCTCCTCAAACCATAAAACCCTATTTTATTCCACTCCCTAAACCTCTCACTCCCACCCCTCCTTCCACTCCACTGAAAATGTAGAAATTGACTAGCGCATAAATGGTTGAACGCCAACTCAAGGGCCTTTGTTATAATTGTGATGAAAAATATTTCCCTAGGAACAAGTGTAAGGAACAAAATATGTTTATGGCCATATCTGAATATGTTTCTGAAGAATTGGTTGAGGCTCCTCCTGTGGTTGAGTCCCCTGACCCAATTGATATGGCCCCACTAGTGGACCCTCCAGAAATCGAACCAACCATTTCCATGAATTCTCTCACTGTCTTCTCGTCTCCCCAAACCCTCAAGTTAATTGGCTACATTAAGCATAAAAAATTCATCACCCTCATTGACAGTGGCAACACCCATAATTTTATTCATCGTCACATTTCCCAAGAAACTAATTTCTATATATGTGCTTTCAATGACTTTCAAATCATGATTGTCAATAGAGGTTCCATGAAATTTGGGGGGTGTTGTGAAAATGTGTGTCTCCAAATTGGAAAGTACAACATGAATTCTCATATGTTTTCTATCGACATGGGTGGTTGTGACATTGTGTTAGGTGTTGAATGGTTGAGGACTTTGGGTCCCATCCTCATGGATTTTAAGGAATTAACCATGTAATTCACTCATGAGGGCCAACAATATAAGTTCCAAGGAATCACATCTGGTTCCCCTGAGATCATTAGTTCCCATCACATGAAAAATCTCCTCAAAAAAGGGAATTCGGGAATTATTGCACAACTCCATTCCATTCAAGCCACTGGGATACCATCTGTGCATCCTGACCTCCAATCCATCCTCTCCAAACATGAATCTATTTTTTCTACTCCCCGAGGACTTCACCCTTCCCATGGTGTTCATGATCATTCCATTCCTCTCCTCCCTGGAAGCCGTCCACCCAATGTTCATCCCCACCTCCATCCCTTTGCACAGAAAAATGAAATTGAGAAACTTTTCCAAGAATTGCTCGCCGCAGGTGTTATACGTCCTAGTACTAGCCCCTATTCTTCTCATGTGGTCATGGTCCTTAAGAAAGAAATATCTTGGAGCATGTGTCTTGAATTCCACGCCCTCAACAAACTGACCATCAAAGACAAGTTTCCCATTCCTATCATTGATGATCTCCTAGATGAATTAAGTGGTGCCCAATATTTTACTAAACTTGATATTCGTTCTGGCTATCACCAGATACATATGAAAGAGGGTGACATTCCTAATACTGACTTTCAAACTCATGAGGGCCACTATGAGTTCTTGGTCATGCCCTTTGTCTTATGTAATTATCCATCCACCTTCCAAATCCTCATGAATCATGTCTTCCATCCTTTTCTCTGTCATTTTTTCTTAGTTATCTTTGATGATATTCTCATATAGAGTAAAACATGGACCTCCCATCTTGCACATGTGGATAAATTTCTTCATCTACTCCCTCAGAACCAAATTTTCCTCAAACAATCTAAATGTGATTTTGGAGCCTCAAAAGTGGAGTATTTGGGTCATATTGTTGGAAAAGATGGTGTTAGGTTGGATCCAAAGAAAATTGAAGAAATGCAGGATTGGCCTCGACCTAAGACTCTCAAAATATTGCATGGTTTTTTGGGTTTAACAGGTTATTATAACAAGTTTTTCAAGAATTATGGAAAAATTGAAGCACCTCTCATGGCTCTCCTTAAAAAGAATGCATTCACTTGGACTCCAACAGCTGATCAATCCTTCCAAGCATTGAAGGAGGCTATGTGGACTACTTCTATCTTGGACCTTCCTGACTTCACAAAGACCTTTGTTCTGGAATGTGATTCTTCAGGGAGAGGAATTGGTGCAATCCTTATGCAATATGGTCAACCTTTGGCCTTCACTAGCAAACAAATTTAAGAGAACCATTTGGGCTAATCCATTTATGAAAAGGAAATGTTGGCTATCTTGCATGCAGTGGATCTATTGTGCCCTTATCTATTGTGGCAACACTTCCAAATTAATACATGTCATCAGAGCCTTAAGTATTTTCTAGAGCAACGTCTTTCATCTCTGGAGCAATATAAATGGGTGACTGCGATCTTTGGATATGATTATGAGATCATTCACAAGAAAGGCTAAGACAATATTTTTGTTGATGCTCTTTCCCGAAAGTATGAATATGAAGGGTCCCTCTTTTCCCTCTCTTTCATTGTACTTGATTGGATCCACGACGTTCTCCAAGAATGGCTACATGATCCCAAAAGTTCACGTTTGATCCACCAATTCCAAGACAATTCTCCATTTTCCCAGGGGTACTCTTGGAAAAATGATGAGTTTCCCTACAAAGTCCGTTTGTATTTAAGTAAACATTCACAACTTAAATCCATGGTGCTTTTTCAGTTGCATGCTTCACCCACTGCTGGGCACTCGGGGTTTACCAAAACCTATGACCGATTCAAAGGATCCTTTTTTTGGGAGGGAATGAAATAGGATAATTGCACCTTCGTGGAATAATCTGATGTATGTCAATGCAACAAAGGAGAAATAGTCAAAGCTCCTGGCACGCTACAACCAATCTTGATTCCACCTACTATTTTGAGGGATATCTCTATGGATTCCATTGTTGTCTTACCTAAATTGGGTAATAAGTCAATCATCATGGTGGTAGTTGATAGTATTTCCAAATATACTCATTTATGTTCTCTTCAACACCCATTTATAGAAACCACAATGGCTCAAATTTTCATGGATAACATTTTCAATCTTCATGGCATGCCTCACTATTGTATCTGACAAGGATCCCACTTTCACTAGCAATTTCTAGCAAGAATTGTTCAAGCTCCAGGGAACCCAATTGCAGCTCAGCACAACCTATCATCCTTAGAATGATGGCCAAACTAAAGTGATCAACAAGTGTTTGGAAACATATTTGTGGTATTTTGCATCTGAAAGGAAAACTCAATGGGCTTAATGGTTGCCACTAGTTGAATGGTGGTACAACACATTTTACCAAACAACTACTTGCATGACTCCTTTTGAAGAAGTGTATGGACAAAATCCACCCTCATTTCTCTCATACATGCCAGGAGTCTCTAAGGTTGAGGCAGTTGATGACACTCTTACAATTTGAGAAGTTATTCTTCGTTCCCTCAAAGAGAATTTTGTCATAGCTAAGAATCGCATGAAGCAACAAGTTGATCAAGGTTGTTTTGAACGTCAATTTCTTGAAGGGGACCATGTGTTTCTTTGATTTCAACCTTATAAGAAAACTTCACTCCAGGATGACGATTTCCAAAAACTTGTACCTAAAATGTATGGTCCATATACAGTTCTCAAACGCGTGGGACAGGTTTCCTACCAGTTAGATTTTCCAAGTCATTCTAAGATACATCTTGTTTTTCATGTCTCATGCTTAAAGAAGGTGATTGGAACTAAGTGTCAAACTCAAGCCAGTCTTCCTGAGTTGGATGAAGAAGTCTCCATCTGGTTGTAGCCCCAAGAAGTTTTGGATCAACATGAGCCTCATCTCCGTCACTGCACCATCACGGAAGTCTTAGTACAATGGAAAGATGCAACTCCATCATATGCCACCTGGGAGCCAACTAACATTCTACAACAATTTCCTCATCTCAATCCTTGAGGAAAAGAATTTTTTTTAAGGGGGAGGGCATGTTAGGGACCTAAACTCCCTAACTCCTCATGTAGGTAGAATAATATATTTTCCATGTAATAAATTCCAATATTAATAAGTCCTAGAATTAAGGATGAATAATTCAAATGTAAGAAGACCTAATAGAAGCTTTTACTTCTATAAGATCTTCCTCTAGATTGTTCTTATGGTAGATAGATTTAGTATAAATAAGAGTCGAGGGTATGAGAAGTTTTGTCTTGGAGATTATTGTAATAGAGATCTGCTCTGCTGGAGGTTTCCCCTTCGAAGAGGAAAGTGAACATTGTTATCATAATAAAGTTGCTCTTCCTGGTGATTATTCTGGTTTTATTCTGAAGTTCTTCTAATACTTTTTTGGATAAATCATTATTATTTTGTCATTTCTTGCTGATATTTTCTACTTTGCATCATATATTGTATCAGGAATATTTCATTCACTTAATGTAATGCATGATTTTTTTTTTTTTAAAGTCTTCTATCGAATTTGGCATATGAATATCGAAGAATAAAATGATTAACAAAGGAATAACTCTATAAATTGTACACCAAAACACTTAAATGTAGCCTAGGACATTACAGTGGTATTAGAGCCGGTGATCTTTCCAACCTGTGTGTGCATTCCATGGATGAGGGTTTATTAAGTGTTTGATGAAATCCAAAAACTACCAAATTACTACAACTCTATAGCAGTCGTGTTGAAGTTGCTTAAGAAGATTAATCAAGAAAGTCTCGCTGAAATTTTGAATTAGTTGGAGGAAAATAAATATTTTCCTGACTACTAGAAGTATCTAACATTTGATGAATATGTTCAAACAAATTTATCCTTCAAAATATATTACACTCTAATGCACATAATCTAGCCCAAGGATTTGTACAAGGATTATTTTAAAAGTATAGGGAAGGAGGTAAAGAAGGATGAGCATGAAGGAGAGGTGGAGTAGCATGCATGTATCCATGAGGAGGATGTGTGCATAAAGGAAGACCAAACAATAGCCTATGAGACATCATCAAAACTAACCGATGAGGCCGATGATGCTAGTGTGTTGGATGGATATATCTCTGATGAATCAGGAAAAGATGAAGATGCATCATCTTATGATGATTATATGTTACAATCAACCGACGTTGAGGATCCAACGTCTTTCACTGTGTATGATGCTTATGAGGGTAGTTCAAGCAGGATAGCAGCTACACAAGATGAAGATTCAACATCATATCTCCTTTATGATGTTGTTGATGATGAGGATGTGATTTTACCTTGACATCATGGTGAAATTGAACAAGGACCCTTAGCGTTTCAAAAATTTTAGGACTAATTACTGGTCAAGGAGGAACAAATTGTACAAGTATTGATGAGGGCAGATGGTGCTCATAAGTTTATTGAAGACATTATGTGGAAAACCCAGTTGGAGGAGAGAAAAAGGGGAGTAGTAGATGGAGTTACTAGTGCTCAATTACACGTCATCGAAGAAGCAATAGAACAAATGAAATATGATTACTTGCAGTTGTTCATGGATAGGGACCTTTCTCTCAAGTTTTCTTAGGACAAGGAAAGGGAGATTGAGGAGCTTTGTTACCACATTAGTTTGGCACACTCTTCATTAGTGACATGTGAGGGCGTGATTGACACTCATTATTTGAGGGAGGAGCCTCTTTTGATGATTCCACATGAGGAGCATTCAGAGTTGTAGGTGTATGAGGAGAGTTTTGACACAAATGGTTTTGACCTTACACCTATTTTGCATTGCAGGGATCATGATCCATTTCTTTTGGCTCAAGGCTTAGCTACATAGATGGTAGTTGAGAAAATTCCTTGTGGAACAACCAACAAGGAAGTATATGCAGTAGTTTATTAGGGGATTGAGTATAGGACATATGTGGATACATCACTCTGTGATCTAGTTTCAGTTGATATTAGTGGAGCGATTGATATAGTGGCACATATAGGATACAAGGTACTACATGATGATACAATGGTGTGCAGTGGTATACAACAATATGAATTGGTTTACAGTGGTGTGCAATGGATTTTAGGGATGTTTCCCCTGGGTATACCTCTAGACAAGGACTTTAGATATATCATTGAGTTTAGTTCACCCAATATCAATGAGTGGATGGATGATATTCATGGAGAGGAATATTCCTTAGAGATTGATATTTGACTAGGATATCACTAGAGAAGGGACAGAGAGAAGGACACCTACATGATTTCTCTCAGATGTTACCTTGAGTCCTTGGTCATACCATTGGGTTTGACCAATGCACCTGGCACTTTCCAATATTGGAGGAAGTGGAAGTGGCATGAAGTGCCATTTTCTAATGCCAACAATACATTCAATAGGACATGGAGGGTTCACCTGAGTTAGATGAGTAAGGAAGGTAGGATTATAGCCATGTCAGAGTCCTTTGATTTGGGATATGTGGTCAGAGAAGAGGAGGAGACCCAAATTATAGTGGATCAATTCATAGAGATTTCAGTGGACAGAGTGGTGGATGGAATTATCCACTATGGAGGTTGCACACATGTAGTCCCTGAGTACAGAATTAGGGAGAATATTATGAGGGCTATGTATGATTCACCTTTGACAGGGAATTTTGGGTACTAGTATGAGTATGAGGCACCAAAGGTGACAAGGATACTTTCCAGCGAGGTGTTTAGACTCCACGGATTACTTGAGTACATTGACGGTGATCAAGATAACATATTTCCTAGTATGGTTTGGCAGGGGCCGAACATATTAGCTGGTACAAAGTTGATTCCTAGTACTTGGTTTCCACTAGATGATGGAATACCAGGGACTTAACTCATTTTGACTTTGATGGTTACCAGTATGGCACCACAATAACTAGCAGGTATTGGGAGTGGTGGACTTCCAATTTGGTGGTGGGATCTAGGAATTCATTTGAGTGATAGATTGATTCAGATGACGATGATCGACAAATTCATGACAGTGATTGGTCTGCTTTACTTTTGGGATGATAGTATAGGGGAGTTCGATACTTACTCTATATGGTAGGATAGAGTCGAGGCAATTCATGGATTTTCAGGCTTATAATTCACTAAGGAACCTTTATAGGGGAGGATCCAGGATAGTGGCTTCAATCCCTTTAGGGAGTTCATCTTGGGGTTCCAGGAGAGGAGGAGGTAGACTGGGTTCATTTCTCCAACGATGATGATAAGAGTCGTGCAACATTAGCATGGTGGTACTGTTGACGGGCGAAATTGATTGTCCATCAACTGAGAGAGTGGAACTGGTCCGGGGTTGTCTAATAACCCACACAGTCACCCTGTGACCAATGCAATTCATGGTTATAACAATATTATATCGATGTTCCAATACTCCAATCAAAGATTCAATCTTTGGAAGACCAGATTGCACTGCTAACCAGTCAAAAGGCCAGGCTCCAAGCAGTGGATAAGAAACAGAAGACATCCGGCTCCATCCTGTTCAAAAACGTGGAATCAGCCATGGCTGTTGTAAATTCCAAGTTGGCATAATCAAGCAGTCTTGTCGTCACACAGGTATGGAAAATTTGATATCATTTGTTTTTGTAAATAATCTAGGTTGATGTAATGGTTTGAATTCAGTATTTAAACGGTTTTGTTTACATCTTGAATGGCTCTGTTATAATTGTGTGTATTTTATATATAGTTTTGTTTTGAATAAAATAAATCTCGATCCGATATATGATCCGATCATTCCCAATATAGCGATTGATAGATTTTGATTGGATTTGAGTGGTATGCGTTTAGATTTGATTGACTGGTTTGCCTTATTTAGTTGACAAAATTAATAGTTTGTCTTCGAATGGATTGGTTTATATCCGATTTGAAAAGGAATTTTTTTGGAACACAATCCTGTTCGGATTGGATTTTGTTATGATATATATGTTATGGTTGGTAAAATATTTGATTTAGTTTGGTTGTTACGATATGCTTTGTCTTATAATTTTCAAAACTGAGATATTGCTCTGTTCAATTTTAATTTGGGAAACAAACTACTCTGTTTTTATCAAGGCAATATGTTCATTTAAGTCTGTACAGATGTGCCCGAATCATGGAATGGATTCGATTCGTGACAACTATGCTAAACCTCAGCCAATTGATTCGTTAATTAGAATGATTTCATTTTGATCAAAGTCGATCAACCCTGTTTGCCCAATTGGCCATAACAAATCATGAATTCTACCACCAGTAAATCAAGCTTGTTATGATCTGATTTTCGCGTCGAATTTGAATTGATCTATTCGTGATATGGACCATTTTCTGTGTCAACTCAGTCATAACGATTGGAATGATCTTGTCGAAGTCATATTTCCTATTGACAGGGCAGCGTAATAGTTGCTTGCTATTTGTTTTGATTATAATCGTTTCAATTGATATCATAAGATTTTACAACTGTTGGATTCGATTGGTTATGAAACGAATTGATTGACTGTGTTATTTTTGTTCCCAAATTTGGTTACGATTTGTAATCGATCTTGCTTACCCCAGTTTGCAAAAACGTGATCGGGTATCTCGTATGCACTATGATACACCTTGTTTTCTATGTCGTCACAACGACTTGTAAACGATTTAGTTCGATTTGATCATGTCTCCTGTTGGTATAACGAC
>SNQJ01S0047737.1:0-10178 GCA_010110895.2 Picea sitchensis
CTGCACGTGGGTGACCGCGGGATTCCAGTACAGCCCGTGGTTACCTAACAAAGCAGAAAATCAGGGAAGTTTCTGCCGGGACGAAGAGCTTTTTGTCAGTTAACTGGAACTCCCAGCCATTCATGGCCGAGAGTTCGCCAAAACCCTAGCTCCTTCTAGCCTATAAAAGGAGGGGTAGGGGTACTATTCAAGGGGGAAAAAATCATAGCAAAGAAACTCTGCCAAATTGCCAAGTCCATTATTGTCCCAACCTTTTAGCTTTGCCTCAAGCTTCAGGAGAAATTCATGCTGCAGCAGTTGGAGGACAAAAGAAGAGGAGGAGTCCAGGATCAGGATCGAGGAACGGTGGCCAGTCTCAGAATTCATTGTAAGTGATTCATTTTGAGACTAATGAAAAAGATGCTTTTCCCGTCCCAAGTACATGAATCTCATTTATGTTATTTGATTTATGTTTTATTTCTAACCCTCTAGTAGATCAGTAGCATGCATGTGTAGTCTTGCCTTGATTGTAGGAAGCTTTGTGGAAGGAGCAGCAGCGAGGAAATAAAGGCTCAACGGAGGATCTACTTCAATCATCGGTAAAGAGGTGAGTCGATTCTTCCCATGTTTGCATGAGAAAAGGGGTTGAGATTTTCGGTAGAAGGTTAAAAGTTAAATCTTAAGGGTCATGATCTGCGTACAAGCTCAAAACCCTAGCTTGTTAGTCCATAGGGTAGAATACCCCACAACACTCGTTCATACTTGAAACTTTTGCAACAAAAGTGGAAACAACCCCTTTAGATAACTCCTCATCATTTTCCAGATCAACTTGAAGGTATTGCCTCAAATTTGTTGTTCTTTATCCAAAGAAAACAAAACAATTTGCCAATTCCCATGCCTCAAGAATAAGATAAATTATTTTCTTGATGTTTTCTCCAACATACCTTTTGACAACAACGAGTAGGATCAATGTTCCTGTCAATATCGAACTAGATTCTGGTGTTCTATCAAAAATATTCCAAGGATGCATCGTAGCAATTGGGTTGACAAATATAGGTGGGGGCATCAAAGCGCTCTCTAATTCTCTAATTCTTTCTTTTAGGGTGGAATTTTTATTCTGCATTTATCCAACTGACATATTTAAGGCTTCACATGTAGCTTCATGAATCTATGCAATTTTAGACGATGGAAATCCATTGAGGTCGAGTTCCGAGCTCAATTTTCCTTGAATTTTTTATTTTTTGCATGAATTTTTTCAATGACCAATTTATTTGAATTTTTGTTGAATAAGGCACTGTGCAAAGTTAGGGATTCTTGATCAAATAGAATTGGTTAACATGTGACCAATTTTGCTGTGACTTCTCTTCTCTCCTATATTCTCTATTCCTCATTAGGAAATTCTATATATTCAATGTTCACATCCAGGTCCATATCTTCAAGAACAATTTCTTCTTTGGGTATGACCTCACTTCCTCCTTCCTTATTTGTTCGTCTTTTCCTTTTCCTGGTCAATAGGAGCTCATGGAGTCTTTCTAGACTTCCCTTAGGAGGGTTTTGATCTCCTCCATCATCAAAATTGTCTATTGAAGATTTCCTTTGTTCTTGAGTTGTAGACTAAGGTTTGTTTTTTGGTAGGTCACTTTTATGAGAAGTGTTCATAGACTGAGTACTCTCGTTCACAACTTTTACCCTTTGTGTATGTTGGCCAATGGTTCTAACAATAGTTTCAATATTCTCTTGTTTCTTCTCAATCATAAATGCTTGAGGGTTTTTGTTGTTATCTTCTTCTTCTTTCAATAAGAATGTATTAGCAAATGAAACATTGTATCCCACCGATGTCACGTGTTTCATAAACAACTGGTTAGGATCAAACCCTTTGATTTCATATTCTTTATTTAAATTATATCGATCAAATTGAAATGAGAATTCATCAATATTTGCAGTATTTTTTAATATTATATCTTGAATCTTCCATGGTAGAGGAATGAATTGTTTTTTCCTTTTTTCATGAAAGAAGTGGGCCCAAAACCTATACTGCTTGCATACTTATGCAACAAACATCTTGTTTGAAACATAATACGAGAGATACAAGAGTTTTTCATCAGAACAATAAACCCTGATAATGATGAAATGCTCCATTTCTTCAAAGCTCCCTCTCTCTTGTCCAAGAATGTTGTTGCTTCTAAAGACAATCTTGATGTTTTTGGTCCAAAAATAAGTTTTTTGAAGGAAGAAATAAATGCATTGTGTGCTTCATAAAATGATACATAACCTTCTATTTCCACAAGGCAGGGTACCACATCTGGACATGGTTGATTTTGGAATTGACTTGTTTGGATAAACACATGCCTTTGAAAACATGATAGTACCTGATGGAAAAGATTAGGTATGAAGACATGTACAATTTCTTATTCGTCCTGAAATTTTCCAATTGAAAAGATAGCTCTTTGGAGATAATATTTTCCCAATAAAAGATCACTTTCTCATGAATTGTAAAATGCAAGATATACGAAACCTGTCAGGGAATAGTAGCCATAGATTCTTTCTCAACTAATTTGGCTAATAACCATGCCATTTCTCGGTAATTATTTTTCAACAAACTAACCTGGATGTTTGATAGGGCTTCTGGAATCACTGTTGGGTCTTGAAGAGACTCTCACATAAGGTCCAATCCACCATTTCTTGCTTATTACCCTTTGAAAATCATTGTCAGCTCTGAGAGTCTAAGCATTCTCTTAAACACCGAGGGTGCCAAAGAAATAGGGGATTCTCCTTGCAGTTGAATTATTCTCTTGTTCTTATTAAATTTGTCGATGCAACACAAAATTAACTCATCATAAACTTCCAGGAAGCAGCCTACCAAGGAAATTCCTGATGTCCAAATCTGGTTCGAACTCCTCTTTGGAGGCGACAATGAGGAGTAATAATTGTATGTTTTGACCACTGAAATATTTGGTCTTCCCGTCCAAATGAGTTTATGGTGTCTCTGCAGAACTGTTCGTTTCTCCTAGTTGTCATGCTTAATCGAGTTGGCAGATTAATGTACAGTCTATTTAGAACATTATTACCAAAGAGAACCTTTTTATCATAATACACATTGGGGTCTTGTTTGAAAGGATCGTTAATACAACTTAAATTTTGAATTAATGATGGACTCTCTCGAGAAAATTGCCATTAATAGAAACCATTTAATACTTAACCCATTTTTTTTATTTTATTTCTGTGAGATTTGCATTAAATGCGCATTGGGGAGAGTGATGAGATACAACATGGGTTACCGTGGGGGAAAATAATTGTGAGTGTGTGGAGGAATAATGAAATTAAGTGCGAACCCGCGGTGAGATTTTGAAATCGACTAGTATGAGTAATCGGTCAGACAAAGGGTATTGGGTGTATGTATGGAGGAAACATGAAATTAATATGGCTTGTGATGAAGTTTTAAAATTTGACTAAGCGTTGGGACACC
The DNA here is from genome assembly GCA_010110895.2 of Picea sitchensis. Lineage (NCBI taxonomy): Eukaryota > Viridiplantae > Streptophyta > Pinopsida > Pinales > Pinaceae > Picea > Picea sitchensis. The sequence goes on from SNQJ01S0047737.1 coordinate 3,446, forward strand.
GCGGAAGTAATGAAGTATGGAGGGTCGGTGGGTATGGCAGAGAGATGATATAATGTCCTGCAGAGCATAATAGATTATGAAAAATCGACTAAGTATGGGGAATCGGTCGGACAGAGGGGTCACGGTCATAAACAAATGGATCAGGCAGATTCTTTAGACCTACGGTGGAATGTTTGAAATTTTTTCAAAGTATGGGTGTGAAATGAAGGTGACAAAACACAATGGTGTATTTTGAGGGCCACCGAATTTTGGACTAAAGAAAAGATGTATCATGAACCTGCAAAAATCGTGAAAATTTATAAGTATGGAAAAGGAATTTACAAGAGGGAGAGTTTATAAAAGACTACACAGTTGGAGATCATCACCTTCATAACAATGCTTATGAATGACCTTGTTAGCTTTACAAGGAAAATTTTCTGCAATAAGTTTCAACAAGTTAACACTAATTTGTGGCATGCATAGTAACCCTTATTGCTTTACATATTCACGCATTCACCCTCTTTCATCCATATTTATTTGACTCCATTTTTCCCTAGGTTTGATTAGGCATTTTGTCTTGGGTTTTTTCTACTTTAATCTTTTGTTCTCACACCATTTACTTGTCCATCCGTGCTATTACCATTTGTTTTGCTTAAGCTTACTCTTCAATAAATCACCTTGTGCTTCCACTCTATAGCCTTAGAAATTATATCCATAGGGAAGCCTGATTCAAACAAACACATGGTTGTAAGACTTAGTAGTTGCAAATGTAATTTGGTAATTAATGAGATTAGAAAAAATATTAAAGACAAGGAAAATATAAAATTAAATGAAACAAAAGAGAGAAACACATAATTAAATAAAATAGAAAAATGAAAATAGGAGAGGAAAATATAGGAATGGGAAATGAAATGTTTTCTTTGTTGTTTTTTCATAAGCATTAGGTTAAGCATGAAGTTCATTCCATTTTATCAATTTACCATAACCATAAATGCTGCAGCAACCAAGATCACATGAAGAATCACCATGCACAAGAACACAATATATATCCTGGGAAACCCTTCTCAAACAAGAGAGAAAAACCCAGCCAAATCCTTTGCTATAATCTTCAAGAGAAAGACCTTTACCACCAAGAATATCCTAGCACACAAGAGGGTGCACAAAACCCTAGAAACTCTATCTCCCAAGAGAGGTGGGCAACTTTTACCAAGAAGTGTACTTGCTTGAAATTTCCAAAAATCACAAGTGTGTGTGTATCTACAATGAAAGATTTCATATTACTTATATTATACTTGTCTTGTCAAATAAAGTGTCTATTGGCATAATAGGGCCGACCTCACTTAGACATGTTAATTATTTATTATTATAATAATTACTATTACTATTATTATTAATTATCTTTTACAGTTTATCTTTAGACACAATAAGATAGGGTTGAGATGTACCCTTTACACAATAACTAGGGTTACAGGTAGGTCTGACTCTTGAACAACATATAACAAAGGATCTGATACACCCACTAGTGCTCATCCACTAGGGGCACATCCATAAGGATTCCATGGACCTGATTCATTGGATTACACAGATGAACCAGGTCTTCACACGTGCACTTGTGCTCGTCCACAGGCATGTCTGCTTTACATATCTACTTTCCCACTGCCACCAACATAAAGATCATTTGGATTCTTCTCATCAACTTTGTTGCTGCTCAGAGGATGCCATCACATCATCTTCATTTATGTTCTCATGATGATGTGCCCAACACTTTTGGGATTTCCCACATTCACCTTGTGCTCAGCCACATGCACGTCCTAACTCAACATATCACTTTTACATCGGATAATCATCTAGAGTTCTTCTCTCTCACGTCATGGAGGAGGCCATATTTACATTCCTGACTCTGTCTTAGGTAGGAACCATGAACCCTTCATAGAGGCTTTCTCTCAGGTTTGTAAGCTGAGAGAAAGACTTCACAAGCTGCTATGTTCCACATCTCACAGATTTGTAAGCTGGAGGATGTCTCCCATAACTGTTTTCATCAACACTCCCTCTCAGCTAGGGAGGCATTCTTCATCAAGCCAAGTCTCATACCGATGTATTCTGAGTTTTTTTTTTGCCAATTGTCATCCATACTCCCTCTTAACTCAGAAGGAGTTCTTCACCAAGTAAATGTTTGGTGTAGAAATTTGCAGTCTGCTTAGGTGTAGAAGGGTACTGCAAATAAACAATTTTGTTCTGCATCATATCTCTGACATAAGAAAATTTTGTCTCTTTGTGTGACAAACCATTAGGAAGCTCTGGGTTCTTTAAGGATCTTTATATATGGCTCTCTGTCATCAACATATGATCTATCTCATGGTCAAGTAGATCTGCCGGAAGTATGTGAAGCCACATTTATTCGCACACTTACTGCTATATATATATATATATACTTTGTCTCTGGTGCATTTAAGGCTACAGAGTTATATTTCCTGCTGCAATAGGAAGTCATGGAACATTTCAAGGTATAACATCAATAGGATGTGCTCTTCCGGTCCACTGTAATTTCTGCTCAATCTAAATCGGTATGAATCAATTCTGGTGTTAACTGGATACATCAATGATCGAATCAACTGTGGATTGGTCTCGTCTTGAATCAACATCAATGTTATTCTTTAAATCCATCAAGGTGGATTTGAATTTTGTCATACTTCTTGTCCCAAGAAGTAGTGTATCATACTCAGATTCTTTATGAAAATCAAAAGTCAACGCTTGCTAGTTTTAACAACTAGTCTTTTTGAGTAAATCATCAAGATCAGGTTTTCGTCACCAACACTGTATAGTTTTGGATCAACAACACTCTTGCTAAAATCCAAACTCATCAAGAATCTATCTATCTGATATAGATTCCAGATCATGGGTGGTGGTATTGATGGAAGTGAAACGGTTCACTAGGTCGAGTTTCTCATCATGGACAACTCCCTCTGTTTGTGAGAAACCTCTGGCTTATAGATCACATTTTTTATTTCCTTGATACTTCCATTTTCTACATGATGCACGATAGGTTTCTCCTCTTGGTCCTTGAATAATATCTTACGTACTATTTTAAAGTATATTGGTATTCTTCTATCATGGATTTTGTCCATACTGGTTCTCTTGTATCTTTTCTAAGATAAAGAGTCTTATCATTAATGAAGTGGCTCATATTTGAAGGATAGATTGAAAAACTCTTTTTCTTTCTTGGAATGTACCTTGAGAGGCTTGTATATTTCTTTGCCTCTTGCATAGTGAGTCTAGGAAGGCATTTTATGCCTTGTTGTAATATCATTGAACATATCAACAAGAGAAACTGAAAAATGTCTTTTCTCCCTTTGAATTGTTGAAAGGGAAGAAGGTATAGACTTACAGTCAATGTTCATCTGAGATTCTCTGGATCTTTGAAAGATTATATTTTCTTCAAGGAAAATGTTTCTGCTTGTTTTAATCTGTCTTTGACTAGGGATGTCAATCTGGAATGTCTTTGAAGATTCATTGTATCCTTTCTTTCTAAAGGATCTAGCTTGGACTTCTTCTCTTTGGGTACATGAAGATACATCGGGCACCCAAATAACCTGAAGTGTTCAATATCAAGCTTCACTCTGGTGAAAGCTTCTATTCTGGTGAAGCCTCTTGGTCTGAACATATACTGCATCATGGATGCTTCTGCCCATGAAATCATAGAAAGATTCTGATCATGCATTGATTGTCTCAAGGATGGTTCTATTATTTCTCTTTCTCAAATAGTTTTGACTCCCTCTGAGTCAATGTGACTCCCTATGAAGGATAAGCATCTTCCTTTGTTCTTGACCTGTCTGGAACAAGAAAACAAGAGGAACCAAAGCAAGAATATCTCCTAAAGGAGAATAATGAGTACATCTCTAGAATCAAAACAATTTTAAGGATTGTTATCATAGATACAACACCTATTTGTAATGTAGCAAACTTTAGAATTATAAGTTAGAGGAATGAAAATTACAACAATCAAACCTGGAGTCTTCACTTCCAGTGTGTTGCTTTTCTTGCAAGTCTCTTTCACTCAAGATAAAAAGTGCTTTCTTCAACCTGTCTTTTGTACTAGGACAATATTCTATCTTGACAGAAGGTTGGGTTAGAGAACAAACTCTATGATCTCAACTTTAATCCATCTAATATATTGACTTTAATTTTGACCAAAGGTTAGTATGATGGTCATAGCTTCAACATGCAACCTAGATCAAATAAATGTCATAACAAATAGATGAATTTTAGAATAATCAAACATGGGTTGAATTATTCTTCTGAATGTGTTGGATCTTGAGATCCTTCTGTATCTATGACAAGAGATCCCTTCTCCTGCAAATAGCCTTTAAAGCTTAACAATTTAAACATATGTGAGTACATACCTCTGATAGCATTTGCAGGTAGTGGCACCATCTGGTATCAACAATAATATTTACCAAGTTCTTAAAATACTTCAAGGGTGACTGCAACTGGTACAACAATTGATACTTCAACTGATACTGCAACTGCAATTGATACTGTAACTGATTCTGAAGCTGCAATTGCAACTTAGGGTTTTTTGAGGAAACCCTATTTTTTAAAACTTCAAATTTTGAAATTCTGATCTAGGGGATAGATGCACTGGGCTAAGGTGAGTAAGCTGATGTAGTCAGATTTCTGAAAATCCAAATTTTACCCCCTCAAACTTGACCAACGGATTTCTGGACCAATGCTTCTGGTTTTTTGGTACTTCTGGTACTCTGGTACTTTTGGTTTTCTAGTACTTCTGGTACTTCTGGTACTTTGTGAAAACTAGGGCTTCACTTTCCAGGAGATATACCCACTGAAAAGGTGCACTAAAGGTGCCAAAGAGTTCCTTGGGTTAGGGAGCACTTTTCTTAGATGGTTTTGAGGCTGAAAATCTTCTTCAATAAAAAGCCGTAATTTTCATGTACAACAACAATGACGTTTTTCCTTTTTCTTGTGAAGAATGCTTGTGCAATGGGTTATTTCAAGACCTATTCTCTAATACCATGTTTTTTTTTCATAAGCATTAGGTTAAGCATGAAGTTCTTTCAATTTTATCAATTTACCATAACCATAAATGCTGCAAAAATCAAGATCACAGGAAGAAGCACCATGCACAAGAACACAATATATATCCCGGGAAACCCTTCTCAAACAAGGGAGAAAAACCCAGCCAAATCCTTTTCTATAATCTTCAAGAGAAATACCTTTACCACCAAGAATATCCTAGCACACAAGAGGGTGCACAAAACCCTAGAAACTCTAGCGCGCAAGAGAGGTGTGTAACTTTGACCAAGAAGTGTACTTGCTTGAAATTTCCAAAACTCACAAGTGTGTGTATCTACAATGAAAGATTTCATCTTACTTATATTAGACTTGTCTTATCAACTAAAGTGTCTATTGGCACAATAGGGCTGACCTCATTTAGACATATTAATTATTTATTATTATAATAATTAATATTACTATTACTATTAATTATCTTTTACAGTTTATCTTTAGACACAATAAGATAGGGATGACCTTTACCCTTTACACAATAACTAGGGTTATAGGTAGGTTTGACTCTTGAAAAACATATAACAAGGGATCTGATACACCCACTAGTTCTCATCCACTAGGGACACATCCATAGGGATGCCATGGACATGATTCACTGAATTACACATATGAACCAGGTCTTCACACGTGTACCTGTGCTCGTCCACATGCACGTCTGCTTTACAGATATGCTTTCCCACTGCCACCAATAGAAGGATCATTTGGAGTCTTTTCATCAACTCTGCTGCTACTCAGAGGAGGCCATCACATCATCTTCATTTATGTTGTCGCCTATAACCTTCTTTAAGCATGAAACATGGAAAATTGCGTGTACTCGTGAAGATGCATGCATCTCCAATTTGTATTCCACATTACCAATCTTTTGCAACACCTTATAAGGGACATAGTACTTTGGTGGTCATTTATTATCCTTCTTGGCTTGCTTGAGGGACATATGTTTGTATGGTTGTAGTCTTAAAAACACCCAATCCCCTACTTCAAAAATTCTTTCACTACGATGTTGATCTGCTTGTTGTTTCATGCAATTATGTGCCATGGTCAGGTTTTCCTTTAAGATTTGGAGAACTTCTTGTTGATTCTCGATGTGATCTTCCACTGCTTGAACCTTATATTTTTCTTTTAGAGAAGAAGTGATGGAAGGAGGGTGGTATCCATAATGTGCCATAAATGGTGTCATTTTTGTTGCAGTATGAAATGAAGTGTTATACCACCATTCTGCCAAGGGTAACCATTTGAACCATTGTGTTTGTTTATCATAGACAAAGAAACAAAGGTAGCCTTCCAGACATTTGTTCACTATCTCGGTTTGTCCATCAGATTGAGGATGATAGGATGAGCTATGAGCCAATTGAGTACCCAAACAAGAAAAGAATTATGTCCAAAAATGTCCAGTGAAGATGGGATCTCTGTCACTTAGAATAATCTTTGGGCTGCCACGTAGCTTTTAAATTGTCTCCATGAATGCAGTGGCAACTATACTAGCTTTGAAGGGACGAGAGAGTGCACAAAAGTGTGCGTACTTGGTTAGTCTATCAACAATCACCATGATTACACTCTTTCCTTCAGACTTTGGTAACCTTGTGATGAAATCCATGGAAACCTCCTCCCAGTGCTGACTTGGGATGGATAATGGTTGTAAAAGACCTGGGGTCTTAATTGTTTCCACCTT
>SNQJ01S0047737.1:10355-33948 GCA_010110895.2 Picea sitchensis
AAATGAAAATGTCTCCTTGGTATATATAGGAGACTAGGAGGTATAATTACAACTAATGACCTAAAGCCGACATAAATAAAATAACATTACTAATATAATATGCCCCAATTAAGGGGTAATGAGCCAATATTAGGGCTTAACAAAATTTGTGGGTAAAATTAAGATTTCCCAATTGTATTTATGTTATTTTCACTTAAAAATCTGCCTTCCTATTATTACTTTGTATTTCAATGGCTCGTTAGTGATTTTAAAGGTGGTATAATTCAATCACTATTGTAGCTCTCTAGAATTACTTCATAATTCATTCCTCCTTAGTAAATAAAAATTTCCAACTATTCTCTATTCACCACCATTCATTTTATTTTGAGATAAGAAATCTATGGCTGCCATTATTGTGATATTACACAAATACGACTAGTTTCTAATTTTGTTGTCAAGGTTTTTTTGTTGTTAAGAGAAGACACGACAAGTTCTTCACTTTCCCATGGCTACACATAGGTCGTACCTAGCAATCGGAAAATTCCTATGAGGCCATATGCATTCCTGGAGAAAGCTTGAGGCTGCATGGGTGCATATAAGTCATATGCTTCTCTCCCTTCAATGTACTATAGTGGACTATATTTGTTGGGGTGTGAGTATTGGATTCAATCACTTGTTGGTTTGTAATTCTTTCATTCCCATTGTTTTGGCATAGTATGCTTCAATTTATGTGGGTATGACTTTAAGCAAAGTAGTTGGAATTTAGAAGCTTATATGTGTCATATATCATGGTGATACATGGTTCAATTAGTTACCATCTCACACATATATTAATCCATTGCCTTTTGTACATGTTTGGTATTTCATATATATATATATATATATTTATTGGCTAGTCCATATATGTTTTAAATGAATGGTTTGAATTGGATTTTGGTGTAACACATAAGAAAGTTTGAGTTGAAGCGCAAGTGCATGCTTATGATAATTGAAACTAATGTTCATTGAGATAAGTTGTTTTGGTTGCTCAGATACTGCATGGCATGATAGTAGCATTGCTCATTTTGTGTGGAAACAAGTATATAGATTGTGCAATCAATAAACACCATCTCAAAAATCTAGATAAGGATGAATGGAAGAATTAGCCTTGTTCATATTCAACAATAGGGTTCTTATTAGTCCCTCCCGAAGGCGTAGAGGGACTATAGCGATCGATAATTCGTTGACTTCATATTACTTTGTGGTTTGACTACAATTTTTTTCATACTTTCTAATGTTCGAACTACATAAGTAAAAATATGATTTTTTATATATTAAAAAAACCCATATATGTCATGATCTGATTGGAAGATAGATTTGAGGTCTTATTGCCACCTTAGCTATTCCCAATGAATTATATGTTGCCATATCCAAATTTTTATCATGTACGATGCTTCTCTTAATTTGTACTATTCGTATTGAAATGTTTAGATATCCAAAGTTTGTACTAATAGATTTGAGGTCTTATTGCACATGGATAGTCAGGTTTCATGTTATTTTGTCGCCTCACTCAATTTTTTTTTTATCATAGTCTCCACTGTTCGAACTATTGTTAATATTATTATTTTTATTATTATTTTATTACTATTACTATGTGCGATTTTTTCTTTATTGTTGCGTGCTTCGAGAGTCTTTGTCATTGTTGCGTACGTAAACAGGCCTGCCACGCTGCATTCTTTCTTAAATTCTTGCATAGGGCGATGCCCTTCGACGGTTCTGACAGTCTTAAGTATTTACCTAACAGGTCTCGCAACCTTAAATGTTTATTGTACAGATGTGTTGCAAAACAGTTTCATTCCATTTTTTTGATGGTGGTGTTTGCAGTGAAATTGTGCAAAATTGTTTAGTGGTTGATGCTTGTTCGTTGGTTCGTTCCATGCTTCTTGTTCTTATTTGATTCAACTTTGCAAAGTTGAGGTCCCACAATTGCAGTTGGACCTCTTCGTGGTTGTTCACTGGTTTGTTGTTCTTCAACTTTGCAAGTTGTTGGACCTGTTGTTGCAGTTTGCAAGTTTTGGGGCTGAGCTCTTGTCATCCCTTGTTGATGCGTAAGTTTCCATGCCATCATTTCATTGCTATTCCTTTTTTCCTACTTGGTGTTTTGTGCCTTGCAGGCAAGATTTTTCAATGGTAGGAGTCTTTGCCTCAAAATTTTGTTGCAGGACATCTTTCCGTGTGGTCTTCTTTTCTGTTCCTAGAAACCATTCTTTTTCATATGCCAAATTCCATGTCCTAGATATTGTGCCATAGCTATTTCAAAAATTGCAATGAAAAGGGGTTTAGAAAACAAATTTGGAGCTGTCACAAGGGGGAACCATCTGCCGAGGTGTAGTGACAGGGAATGCTTTTATTCTGTGGGTCAAAAAACTACGTCCATCGGTTGCCTTTGTCCTGTCCTTTCTATTTTGTAGAGCATCTTCTTCCTCTGAGAAGCTTGTAGGATGCACACCATGAATAGGATCAAATCGGTCTTTGTGCTTAATAAATTTATAGTGTTATTTATTTGCGTTGTTTCTTCTGTTTGGTTCACTGTTCAATGTAGGTTTTTTTTCTTTTCATCTGTTGTGGCAGCTAGGGGGAATTGAATTTGACAAGAAGAAGGTTGAAGGATACATACCGAGATTGGTACGCAGTTCTGCGCTTGTAGTTTTCTATTTGTCTTTTTTTTTGTTTTCATTTTATTCTTTTTTCCCCTTTTCTTTGTTTTCATACAAACTGAAAATAGCTAAGAAACAACTTGAAAATCACAGTTTAAGAGATGAAACAAGTAATAGATGTTGAGTTGTATGAAATAGATACACACTCCATTATACATGACAACATTGACGAGGTGTTGCATAGCAATGAGATTTTTAGATTGGATGCATTCTCATATACTGTAGGAGATTGCCTTTTCGATGCATTTCAGGTTCTACTACATTTTCGTTATTCCTCGACCGACTTGCGCAATGGATTGATAGATTATTTCTTGGGTTGTTTAAAAAATGGCGACGTCGAGGCATTGGATTCATATGAATATGAATTGGAATCTGATTTTCTTCGGCAGTTGCATGGAATACATGATGTCACTACATATTTTTCAAAGATGCGATTGTATGCATCTCCAATTCTGCCTGCACATGAGAGGGGACTTTGGGGTGATACATTTTGTATACGATGACTGTTTAAATGGCTCAATATATCAATTGGAGTATGGTCATTGACAAAAAAAACAAGATATCTACTATTCAACAAAACTGCATCTAACAATCCATATTGCATCTTGTTCCATGATGCCAATCCTGTTAGTGGTCATTATGAACCACTACTGTACAGAAAATTGTCGATATGAATTCTTGGAGGACCTCATATTTACTTGTCCCTCATTTGAAAAGACCTTGAATCACAGTGGAAATGGATTATGCATCGCATAGACTGCCATGGTTTGCAGATAGCAACAACTGTTGTATCTAGCTGTGGAGATAGTTTGTTCAATGCAATTTGTTGTTTGGTAGCAACAAAGTTTGATGTGCAGTCATTGCATATTTACACTAGATAGTCCTTTTGCAATGAAATTATAGGCGACAACCAACAAGATTTTAGCTGCTTGCATCAACACCTTTCACCATATCTCCTAGAAAATATGCCGTCAATTGGAAGTTGGCGAGAATACCTTGTAAACATGGCACTGCCATATGAAAAAGGAAATGTGGAGGGTGGAAGATTCTGTTTGCAATGGCTATCTATCATATTCAGAGTAAATATCCAAGTTTGGTCGGCCCTCCCAGATGGAATTGTCCATTTCTTTTCTATTGATTCAAATTATGATCAAACAATTGACATCCTCTCGTTGAAAACATATACGACACATATCCATTATCAACCTTTGCTTGGACATATCACTGGTTCATGGTTCAATGTCCATGCCACCCAAACCACATCGAATCTGCATACGCGTGACAAGCTTTTTAATGAGAATGAAACTCCTCCCAGTTGCGATAAGGCCATACATGTCTTAAACAAAAAACGTAGGCTAAGTTATCACAACTTGAAAAAGGTCATGCGTAAAATTCATCCCAGTTGTGATGAGGCCATATAGGGCTTAAACAAAAAACGTATACTAAGTTATCACAACTTGAAAAATTTCATATGTGAGAGAAAAACAAACATTGGTGGTATAGGAAATACTGTCGTTCTAGGGTCCAGTGTCAATGCCAGCCAAACCACATCGGATGTGCATAAGCGTCACATGCTATTTAATCAGAGTGAAATTCATCCCAGCTGCCATGAGGTCATCCTGCCCTTGAACAAGAAACGTAGACTAAGTTACCACAACTTGAAAAAGGTCATACGCGAGAGAAAAAAATACAAAGAGAAACTGACATATCACAATCTAAAAAAATTTGTTCGTGCACAACACAACAAAAACAGGTACAGTCACATATCCCATAATGGTCATGCAACTATACAAGAGGAAAAAATCACATTTCATGGGCTAGAAACAACACCGTGCACTACTGCCAATGAAAACCAGCAAACACTTTCTACCCATACTTCCCTGTTGAAGAAAGATGCAAGACAGACCTACATGAAACAAATCAAAGACACTCCTTCCATTGCATGTGCAATTTGCGATCAATTGAATTTCTCAGAAAACATTAAGTCTTTCATGGTTGATTTGGAAGCAGAGTACCTCCGCTTGACAACACATGATAAAACATTTTCCAGTGGAAAAAATTGTCTTCCATGCAAACGGTCACTTGAAAATGGAAAACAACAACAATTTGCAACCCCTGACCAAATAAAATGTAATACACCACTACCATATGTAAGTGCACTTACGGAACTTGAAGAGAGACTTGTGTCTCTGCGAATTTCATTTTCACAAATTAGGCCCTAGGGCTATAAACGACCCTAGATGGGCTTAACATGATCGATTATTAATGTGCCTGTTCAACTAGATGTTGTGCAAAAATCCTTGCCACAATTCATTAGCGATACAATGACAATTGATGTGGATTTCAAAAGATGCTTTCAATACAAAAATGCGTATCAGACAGGAAAAGTGCATGTGCATGCTGTTATGAAAGCTTTAAAAGAATTATGTTCCAGGGCCCTATACAAAGCACAAAACATTTGTATAAATCAGAATTGGAACAATGTTCTTGGAGAAGAGGATGACAACTCTGCAGAGACTCTCGAAACTACAAGTGAATTTGATACAAGTGATGAATCGAAGAATGAAACACTTGATGAGACATTGGTGCATGGATTCACTGATTCACAGTGCATTCGTGACTTGCAAGACAAGATCGTTGAAATTTCACCTACTAAGGGGAAACAACCACTTGGAATATTCAAGGACAATTTCGTTGAGGAAATGAACTTCCTAACACTCTTCTATGGATATCCACATCCCACTGTCATTACAGAACGATTAAGTTACCATAAAATAGTTTGATGGGAGCTGCTACATTCAAGCGATGACTTCTCCAGTCATATAAAAAATTTGTTTTTCAAAACAATGCGCATAATAATAGAGAAAGTGTTGTCTTGCATGTGGGTTCGAATAAGAAAAGGCCAGTTACAAGGAAAAAAGTTGTTGGCCAAGGATGTCAAGTACAAAGTAAACCTAGAAAAAATCCTGAAATCTTATACTGGATACATAGATTTCAAAAACATTCGCATCTCTCCTGACTATTTGCAAAAAAACAAGAAAAATATTTTTGCAATGATTCGACAATTGGGCCCGCCAACATTTTTCATCACATTTACAAGTGCAGAGCATTTCTAGGATCCATTGGTGGCTGCAATATCTAACTTGCATAGGAACATGAAACGTAAAAAATAAACCGATACACTGGAAAATAATGACATTGACTACCTCATAAGAAAAGACCCAGTGACATGTACTCGCTACTATAGACATAGAATAAATGCTTTGAGACAATTGATATGCCATGATGAAACATTTTTCGGAAAAATATCATACTACTTTTTTGTGACTGAATTCCAGAATAGGGGGAATGAACATGACCACACACTGTTGTGGATAGAGGGTGCACCAGTATATGGAGCCAACAACAATTCACAGATCGAACAATTTGTGGACAAATACATAACATGCAACATCGATCATTTGGATCGAGAAATTGCCAAAGTTCATAGACATTATCATACAAAAATTTGTAGAAAATGAAAAAACTCGCATTGCAGATACAACTTCCCCGTGCCGCCAATGAGAGAAACAAGAATCATACAACCAATTATTTTAGAGGACAATGTTGTCGTTGAGAAATCTAAATCCTTGTTCGCATTTCTAGAACAAGGAGAGTTTGACGAGTTGATGAGCTTCGGTGACTTGTTGACAAAGCTAAATCTATTAGAAGATGAGTACATCCAAGCCCTACAATGTACGCTTAAACAACCAACAATTTTCTTTAAACAAAAACTTTCCCATATCTGGAACAACGGTTTCTCCAAGGACATGCTAGTTATGTGGAATGCAAATACAGATGCGCAGTACGTCCTCAATGCATATGCTGCAACATCGTATTGTACCTCATATATGAAAAAGGTTGAAAAATCTATGACAAGTGCATTTAGAAGAATACACAAAGAAAATGAAAGAAGTCATATTGATGCCATACAAATGATACGTACGCTTGGCAATACATTGCTTAATCTTCAACAAAATTTCTGCTCAACAAGAAGTCCACATTACACTCTCCCTGCCCCTTAATTGTAGTTCAAGAAAATGTGTCTTCATAAACACATCTCCACTTGAGAAACACACATTTGTGCTTAAACTACCGTTTTTGCTAGAACAAGAGCCTGACAATTCAGAAGACGTACTATGTCACTCTATTATTGATTATTACCTCTAGTGTCCATCTCCTATTTGGCATATCTTCTTAGCATAATTCATATCGCATTACCAAAAAAATGGTGCGCCCATATCAAAAAGAAAAAAAACCTCTATGATACGGTTTGGCAAGTACAATAAACATTCTGACTATGAAAACTATTGTAGAGAAAAACTATTGTTATACGTTTTGTTCGATGAAAATGAAGAGACATTAAAACATAGCTTCTCTACATGGGAAGCTGCGTATGTTTCCTCTTAGACTATAGTGAAAATCAATGAAGCTAGATTTACTTACAATGTTAATCCAACATTGGGTGATCTAGAAATTGCAGTTAACGAGCTAGAAAACCCTGACAATTTTGATGATACATTCACAAACCGAAAACAACCAAAACTCCCTATGAGTCCTATGACTTGCAAGCATATTTTCCTCGTCCTCGAGCAAGTGGCATTGGAAAATGTATCAATCTTGGTTTTCAAGTCACAAAACATCCTTTCCTTATTGAAAATAATGAATACCACAGAATAAGATGTCTTCTGAATCGAGAACATCAAACAATTCTAAAGGACATTGCGCTTAAAAAATGGTTGAACATGGACACTCCTATGCACTTGTTCCTTACAGGCGGAGCAGGAACATGCAAGACATTCACAATGAAAGCACTGTTCCAAATTCTTATATGAATCTATAATTCAAAGAATTCCTCTGATCCTATGAAACCAAAGGGCCTAATAGTTGCATACACAGGAAAAAATGCATATAATGCAGGTGGAACAACAATCCACTCTGCATTTTTAATGCCTTTTAACAAGTCACAATTTCTTCCACTTAGCAAGGAAATGTTAGATACCTTGTTTAAGCTTTATGACGAACTCCAACTTGGATTTATAGATGAGGCATATTTGATTGGAAGTCGCTTCTTGTATTCCATTGACAATCGACTAAGAAACATAAAACATGTGCACACAAAATACTTTGGAAACATTGACATGATATTCTGTGAGGATCTTTACTAGGCACAGTTGATCCAAGATTCTTTGATATTTGAACAACCTACGGTTAACATGCAAACAATGATGCATGAATTCTGGAGAGACAATATTAAATTCTTTGAATTGCATACTACAATGCACCAGACATATGAAACATTTATTGCAATTTTGAATAGAATGCGGACAAACAACCAAACATATGATGACTTAACATATATCAATTCGAGGTGCTTGCGACTTGAACCGACATAACCAATGTTCCCTTACCTGTTCTACACAAATAATGATGTCGCAATGCATAATAGGTACTGCTATCGCTCATGCCTGGCAATGATATCATTATCAATTCAATTGACCTGGAAGAAGACAACCATGGAAATGTGCAACATCATGAACATACAACCACTTTACCTTTGCAGCTTATCCTGAAATTAGAAATGCTAGTTGAAATATATGCCTGCAACTATGATTCACATGATGGATTGTTCAATGGTGCAGATGGAATACTCGAAGGCTATACCAAAACAAAAAAACTTTATGTCCTTTGGATTAAGTTCCATAAACCGCATATAGGCAAGCGACAAGCAAGCAAGTTGGATTATCTATATAATTCAAAAACTGCAAGCGATTGGAAACCCATTTTGCGAATATCAAAGCCAACATCGACATCAACAAAGACAGGTCGACTGAAGATTCGAAAACAATTTCCAATTAAACTTGCATGTTCACGTACAGTCCACAGATCACAAGGACTAGCACTTGATAGTGTTTCATTTCAGCTTGCTAGAATTCAAATACATGGACTTGTATACACAACATTGTCTTGTGTCAGAAGCATAGACTCCTTGTATTTACTAATTCATCTTACAAAAGATGATTTCAAAGTCAAGCAGAAAGTTGATATTGAATTGGAACACCTCAGGACTACCGCAAAATGGCATCTACAGTATGATTACCAATTCATACAAACAAACTCATCTGTATCAATTCTCTCACTTAACACACAGAAATTACATGCACACATGGATGATATACTCAATGACTATGATACAATGCAATCCAATATTCTATGCTTGCAGGAAGCATACATGGCATTATGCATGCAAAACAAACAATTTCCGAATCACAATTTCATATCAAGTTACATTACACATGGGGTGATGATATTGGAAAAACATGTACCAATTTTGGACCATATGCATTTCGAAGAAAAGAATGTTGAGATGGTGCTTGAAAAAATATTTTTCCATGGAAAAGAAATTGCAATACTGAATCTGTATGTTGCTCCCCATGCAACATTCTCCAATATACTAAATGTTCTTTCCAATGCATTAAGACATTTGCATCTGAACGGAACCATTGTGATTGTAGGAGACTTCAACATTGACATGCTACAAAATAATGCTAGAACAAAAGAATTGGAAAACTACATGTGCAAATACAGTCTCTGTTTTCTTTTGAACAACACAAGCCATGTGCAAAACGCGCTTATTGACCATGTATGGTCAAATGTGCCCATTCCTCAATACATCATATTTATCTTAGAAACATACTGGTCTAATCACGATATAATTGGTATTTCACTTGAATTATGAGATATACATCAAACATATTGCAAAGTCATATTTCTATGTTTCAAAGCATATATGTGTAGCTTGTTGCAAGAAACCAAATTATCCAACTTCTTAGTTTTCCCTGGTTTGTACACATACTGGTTTGGTCACCACACAGTTGGTGTTGATATTGAATTATGAAATATACATCAGGCATATTGCAGAATCATATTTCTATGCTTCAAATCATATCTGTCTATCTTGTTGCAGAAAATCGAGATATCCAACTTCATAGTTTTCCCTGGTTTGTAATTGATTTTGGTCACAATTGTTTTTTTACCAAATACACACACACACACACACACACACACACACAAACTTGAATGAACTAAAAAAAGAGAAAAAAAAGTACATTCTTCTAACACTATCTGTTACTCTATTCCTCTTATTCTATTTTATTTAGTCTATGTACATAATACTTATTTTTTATTTACATGTCAACTTATGTTCATGTCCGTTTTGTTTTGTGCTTTTGTTCATAGAAACAAACAATAAAACTATAGAACGCAAAGAACTCATAACCAGAAATGTAGAAGAATCCATGCAAAGGTGCGTTTTTTCTACCCGTGTTCCATTTCCAATAGTTTTTCATTTACTCTGTTTGTATTTGTTGAACTGGTTTGCAGCTCTGTTTTTTTTTTCCTCCTTGGATACTCCATATCTCCGTGTACATTGACTTGTATTCGTGTCAATTATATTTTCTATGTTGCTATATTGAAATAAATAAATTTGTACTCCATCTTTTCTTTTCATGTGTTCCTACGTAAAAAATTGCTTTCATGTTGATTGTATTCTCTGTACTGTGTGTCATACAATTCTTACATCCCTTTATTTTTCCTCTTCTATACTTAGCCTTTCTCCATTTTTTTCGTCCCCTCTATTATCCATTTCTGATTCTATACTTAGTCCCATGTCTATGCTCGCGGGTTCTCGACGAAGTGGTAGATTTCATGTCCATCTATATCTTTACATCATGAGTCCGACTGACTGCCGTTCGTTTTCATAGTTCACGAATTTTATGGCCGCGGGTTCCTACGCAGGCATGATCGAACTCTCCTGCCCCGTGTGTGTGGTATACATCTTGAGCCCAAAACTTTCGTGATATCCAATTCGACCCAGACTCGAAGCTTGCGACTCATTTTTCCCAGCATCTGTTGATATTTCAACAGTTAGCCAATTCTAGGGCTGCCGGTTCCCCCCCAATGCATTATCGAACTCCCATGCTCCGTGTTCGGATAACATCTTGCATCCAAAACTCTGGTTATCTACAATTCGACCCCAGGATCCTCAAACTCACAAGCCTCACTCTTTATCGAACTCACAAATTGTATATCCATCTGTTATCACTCCAAGAGTGTTTCTAGGTTGTAATCCGAAAGAGCTTGGTAACTTAAGCAAGAACTTAATAATGTATGTAGAAAATGGATCAAAGTGAATACCTCACACACTCAATCTTCAATTCATTTCATATTTGGATAAATCAAGACAAGGCAAGGCCACAAAAAGAATATTGTTCAGAAATTTATAATTGCAATGGATGAAATAAATTGATCATATCAACAATATCACATCTATGAGCCATACATGTGATAGGCCGAATATAACTAGCAATAAGAAGTGTGAATCTTGTTTATTTATGCAGAGATAATAACACAATCATCAATCATAATATAAACATGAAATGAACAGAAGTCCAAGTTCACAATAACAGAGATGAAAAGACAGAAAAAGGGACTGAACAACATTCAATGGCAGAAACTTATCATTCCTTGATATATAAAAAAAGGTTTAGATTCAAAGAGTACAATGAGAATTCAAGTTTGAACCCTTAGCTCCTCCCTTTGATCCTATTTATATAGATATTACATTCTCATCCAGATCCAAAATAGATGGATATCATAACATATTCACCTATCTTTAGTTGGTTGAAGAAATCCATCTCAAATCCGAATTTGTGAGGTGGCTAGCAAAAACAAAGTATACAATTTCTGGAAATATCCCTCTCAAAGATGCACCCATATCTCCCGAATCAAAACAGATTATGGAAAAATGAGAGAGGGTTTTGAATAGGGGCTCGTTCTTGTGAAAAACCTCTCTCACTTTCCAAAAATACATTTCCATGTCGTCATAATATATATCCAAAGAAAGTGACTAAAACAGGAAAACACAAATTTCCAAAATCTAGTCATATTCCTACATTCTAGGATTTGATCCCTAGAATGTTTCCATTGGTGAAATGAAGTGCCACCTGCACCCATGGATGATATTTGATGATATATTGGAGGAATACTTATCATATTCCCCTAAAAATCCTCTTTCCAAGTCAAATTTTGACATTTTGACCAAAATTTGTGAAAACTGCCATCTACAGCAAGTTGGTAGCGCATTACACTACAAAAACAGGCTTTGCGGTACAAACTCTTCTAAATTTTCAATTTGATGCTTTTGGGTAAATCCAATTCTTTGGAATGGTTCTGAAGGTTGTAAAATGATTATACAATGTATTATAATTCATAATGTAGCTGCTCCAACTGAATAAACCATCCTCCAAGCCATTTTAATGAAGTAAACATAATCCCTAATGAAACTAGGATTTTTGCCAAATGAGCATTGTCTTGTTTTCAACTAATGAATTCCTCGATACTTTTATCTGATATGGATTCTGAATGATGTAACATATGTATTCCATCATGGATGATGTTTTTGTGTCCCTAAAACACTCTCAAAACAAAAATTCATTCATTAGCAAAATTTATGAAAATTTGGATGAATGTTAGATCACCAAAACTTATCCTTGTTACAATCTTCTGAAATTGACATGGTGTATTAGCATGTCCTTGAAAATCAAGACTTATGATAAGGCATTCCCTTCCTTAGGCACTTTTGAACAAAACTTGTCAAAAAAGATGAAACATAGATACTCTATTTTCTCCTTATGTGAAATTTAGATTTGTGGCTAAGTGAACCTTGAAGACTACTAGTCACCCTTCCAATACAATTGACCTGACCAAACTTGGGTGAAGAGACTGTCTTGAGAGGCTGAATTTCTAGGAGATAACGCCATCTATATATTGAAATCATGATTCCGATCGAGCACTTTCGTTTCCTTAGCCAATTTTATGGCTGCGGGTTCCCAGGTATGCGATATCGAACTCTCATTCCCCATGTTCTAAGTATACATATTCCATCCAAAACTTGGGTGATTTACAATTCCACCACGGACTCCCAGGTTAAAAAAAGTACCAAATCATCTTTAATTCTCCTCCATGCCTGCCACGTTCACCCCTTCCCAATACACATTAATTATGATTTTACCGGTGACAGTTCACCACAGATGTTCGAAAATATTGGCATTAATAAGCAAAAAGCTCGAGGTAATATCCCATTAAAATGAATTTATGGGAGAATATTATGGAATCTGATTAGTTTCCTCTATCAATCTTGAATTCGCAAAAAAATGATGGTTGTTTTTTTTTTTTTAAGACGTCATCGTAGCAAGAATTCAATATTGTGCTGGCCTGCTGTCATCTACAAAGGTGTTCACATGATGCCGCTTTTTAATATTGTGCACATAATTTTTGAACCTTACAGGTTTGCATATTTGAGGCTCTTCTTGCATATGAAAATGTTGCTCCACCATTCCAATTTGAACATAGTTTTCATTTGGTCCACAGAGAACAGTAATAAAATAAAATAATATGAAAATTGTTTAAGTAAATATTAACAAATTATCTTCTGACTTGAACCTGCTTTTGTCAAAATCCAGGTATATTACACAACTGTCAATGTTTTCCCTGCTTTTCAATAGTTTCTCGATTTCCGTTCCATCTTCGCATGCTTTCCCAATGAAAATTGATAACGCTTTTATTATCTTTGAAAAGATTGGCATTAAAAGGAGAAAAGGTCGATGACATCTGCCATTAAATCACATTGAACCAAGATTTACCAGAGATTGTATTATGATGTTGTAGTGTCCATTTTAAATACAATGAGGAGAAAAGGAAGGTTTTCATCACCTTATAACTGTAGCTCGACAACATGTCTGTGGAGATAGCCTGAATATTTTTGGGCACGAGGACCAACATTTTCAGTGGTCCATAGCTTATGACTACTACTCCTCCACTTCTGCCTAGATGAAAGTTATATCAACATATGAAATTGCAACGATACATTGTATCCCCGATTTTTTTTTTTATACTTTAAGGACTTGGTCATGTGCTACATCGAGAACTATATTCTGAACCAGCGGATTGTCCAGATGGGCGACCATTTCCAAATCTCCTTATCACCTAAAGTATTTCGAAAGATGTTAACACTTCCTGACCCAACGCCTACTTTCAAGGGAAATAATTGAAAACTGTTCTTAAAGAAGCATGGCAATGAATTAGACCCCTTTCCGAAGTTATTACAGGACCCAATTCCCACTCCCCAGGACATGGCCATATTACAGGTTAGTGCATGTAAAAACCTTTTTCGGAAAAATGCATGGCTTTTCATGAGGAGAACGAGACAAGAAAGTGCAACTGACATCTCTTGAATGATTTTGTATATTTTATATTTTATAGTCAAGAAAAAAATCATATTCCATTGATGCAAGATGATTTCCATTCAAATCTCTTTCCAATTATTGCAATACAGGAGGCAAAATAAATTCTTTATGCCATCTTATTTAATTTTTTCGTGCCAAATTGCTATCCATTTCCTAGACTATCTATGTGTAGGAAGCTGAACTCTAAATTTGACTTAGTAACATTCTCATGCTAGAAATTATGGAGACATGACACTTTCCAACAATTTTATAAGGTCTTCAATTATTTTGTTTCAGTTTTTAAAGAATTGATATTTGGAAGGTATTTTCCCTGGTTTTCTGGCCAGCTGACAATCTTCATGGATAGGAAGGGCACAGTAGAAGAAATGGAGAAATATAATGTTATAAGGATTTTCGGGTCTAAACAAAATCCTTGCTTCCTTCCATGTCACATATCTGGTACAATGTGTTTTGTTGGAATAACAAGGGAGTACATCTACTGGTTTCATTTTTTCCATGAAAAAAGGAAAGGACAATTCATGTCTATGCCTTGGAAAGTACGGGATTTCATGGTCAGGAACCACTTCAATAGTTATTTCACTTAAACTATCCTAAATGGACTCCATACTAGTACCAATGATTCACACAAGCAAAATAAAAAAGACCCGGGTGAAAAAAATGCCCAATCCTAGACTGCCACAAGCAAGACCAGAACATCTCGTGGCAATACTCCAATGACTTGCCCAAATAAAAAACTCACACAAAGTTCTTTAGGCGGAGGAGGAGATAAGAACCCTCCCTTCGGAAAAAATGAAAGTTGTCACAAGCTTCCCATGGGAAAAAACCGGAAAACAATAGTCCAAGAACATGAGGGACTGAGGGGAGAAATTGATATCTACAATCTCTCCCTCAAAGATATGGAACTAGAAATTGTCATTGAAAAAATGTTCCCTAATGAAAATCACCTAGAGAGAAATTCTCCTCACAATCCCGGGATGGAAATACTTGGCATAGATACATTGGATGAAGAAGAGTCTTTTGCATTTCAGAGCGCTATTTTTGACAGAAAATAAAAAAAAATGATTATTGAAAACAAAGATGTAAAGAATAAGAAAGAGACATCTCGTTCAGAGCTCAACCTACGCAACATGCACCCTTCCCAGATATCCAAGATGCACCGAGCAACTAGAGATTCTCTAGAAAAATCTATTAGCGGCCTTGAAATGAAAAACCTCATGTTAAAGACGTGAATCAAAGAATTTGAGGCAACTCTATTGCCTCTTCCACTATTTTCTACTCCTTTGGCAATGGTCGGGTCCACCGCACTTCTGCCAAAGTTAAAAGGATCAGAAATCCTTCTCACATCGGCTCGAGACTATGTGGAAAAGAATATAAACAAAAGAATGGAATTAATAACAAAATCTTGGGAGATGTCAAAGAATATGGTCTCTTTTGGAACAAGAGCGCATGCTTTTCATGAGTATTTGCAAACAAATATCAAGAACGAGCAAGGTTTTTATCTCGATGCAGTTTACCATTTGGTGTTGAAGTTACTAGTATGATGGAATTCAGAAGAAGACATGAGGATCTCCCTTCCGTGGATCAAATAGACCAGCTAAACGCATGCTAGAAAGAAAGGTAAAGAATCTGATTGGTATCGTTCAAGAATGTGTTGAAATTAATAAGACAACTGAGCGGGGGGGGCGTGAATCAGTTGTTACTGTGCTTAAACAGTTTTAAGTCAATTAAACCATTTGTAATCTTTCTCCAAGTGACCATCAATATTATACAACATATGAACAACCTAAATAATGAGCATCAGTCACACATAAGATATACATAGAGACAGATTTTCACGAGGAAACCCATAAAGGGAGAAAACCTCTTCTTCTTCGAAATGATAGGCAATATTTTAAGTTTTGTACATCATCTATAGTCGAGCACCAACTCAATGTGAGGCTACTACCTCTATTTTAAAAGCTCCAACTTGTTTGAGAGCACCAACTCTTTGGTTTCTCTAACACCCACTAGAAGGAAGCACCAACTCCCTAAGTGTTCCAACACCGACTGGATGGAAGCACCTACTTCCACTTATACAAGCACCAACTTTCATACAGAAAAATCTGTGTTTTCCCAAGCACCACCCTGCCACCCTATTTTCTAGCCACAACTAGATGGAAGCTACAACTCCCAATATTCAAGCATCAACTTGAATATCAGAGGACCATAGTCCTCCCTAGCACCACCCTACCTCCTTGATTATAAATAAATGACTGAATAACCAACAATACAGATATATCAATTCTTACCACTTCTTCATTGTTCTGCAGTTCCTTTTGCTTTGTTCATACTTGGCTTGACTTGCTGTCTCTTCCTTTATGTTCTTTCTCTGTCCTTCTCATGCTTATTTTATATGTGCACATTATTCTCTCTTCACCTTTTCTATTCTGTTCATCTTATGTTCCTTATCTCTGAGCTTTCTTCACACTGTGCATACTGTAATTTTACCTTTCTACATTTCAACTCATTTTTCAGTCAGAACAACCAACCGTACACCGTCACTGCGTCTTTCTTTTATGCAATTTTTACACAACTTCAGTTACACATCGAATTCCCAGGACAACAACGCTTCAGCCACTGAATCACCAACTGTCCAAGAACCATGATTCAGTTCTGCTAACTGAATCATAACTGAATAGTTAATCGTAAATATCAACAATAGCCCTTCGATCATATTTCCATTTAACGACCATCGTTATATTAAATCTACAAGGTCTTGTGTTTATCCCATATGCCTACTGGCTGTGACCATGGGCCTAATCAAAATGCATTTCGCATTTCGCATTTTGGCAATCCTGTGTTGAAGGGTCTCGACACTCCAAGTTGCGATCCCTGAAATGGAGCTTATCTTCATGCTAGCTCTTCCCTCTCATATGAACATCAACAATGACCACAAACTACACCAAAAGGCATTTCGCATTTTGCGAACTTATGAACTTCATTGAGCCTGATCAACGGTCGAGATATCCAATGATCCGATGGTCCAGATCTCATCGCGATCTCGCGTTTCAGGATTCCTATGATGAAGGGTCTTGACACTCCAAGTTGCGATCCCCGAAATGGAGCTTAGCAATTAGCTCCTTCCCTTAAGCCTTCGACGATGTGACCTTGTCTATGACCACGAGCCAGACCTTATCACGATTTCACATATCGTGAGTTGCAAGGTTGGAGCATTTCCTTCCTTTGACTTTCCAGTCAGCAAAATGTTAATCCCTTGCCACATGTCCCTCTTGGATCAACGATCAAGATCTTATCGCGATTTCACAACTTCACGAGCCTTTGTCATGCCTGATCAACGGTCCATGATATACCTTTGATAAACGACTCATATTAAGTCATGGTTTCACATTTCACGATTTCATAGGATATAGCACCTCCTTTCTTCGACTTTCCAGTCAGCAAAATGCCAATCACTCGCCATGTGTCCTCTGCATCCAACGTTCCACAACATACCTCGATCCAAAGGTCCAAATCAATTCTTGGGATTTCGCATATCACAAGTTCCCACACCATGTTCTGTTGACTCCAATGTGCAGGTTAGTGAAATTCTAGTCACTTTCCACGTGTCCTTCTTGAAGATGGACAGTTCTCCTGCTTTCAGGATTTTGTAGGCCTGCTTCATCTTGCACTTAAAGATCATGCTCCTTCTTCTGGATTCGATGATGGTCGGTCTTCACACTCAGATTTGACGCCTAATATCTTTTCTCCTCTTCTGTGCGTTCCTCCAATCTTAATTCGGATTTGACGGTTATCGGGAATTCTGAATGGGATCCAACGATCACTGTTGCTCCTCCTTTTGAGCTTACACTGTTGATCTTGCCATTCCATCATTGTCCCTGTGCTGCTGATCATGATCTTTTCCATCAATGAAAAACATGCATACTCAACCTTTGTCTGAAAAAAATGCCAACAATATCCCCCTTTGGAATTGATTGCAACCCCTTGAAGAACATCTAATTATACCACTGTAGCATCCTTAAAATTACCACACTTTATCCCCCTTTGACATCAATGTCAAAGAAGAAACATGCTCCCCCTGAGCTTTTGCAGTACATACTCCCCCTGTCAACTATGAGCAACTTATAAATACAACATATATTCAATAAGTACTCCCCCTGACTAGGTGAAAAAATTAGATGAAAGAAGTTATAACCCCCAAATTTTGACGAAAATATCCAAAAGGGTTCACTGCTAACTGTTTAGTAAAGATATCAGCTATCTGTTCTGTGGAAGGAATACAATTCAGCTGAATGACTCTGTTTGTAACTTGTTGTCTGAGAAAATGGTATTTTATTGGGATATGCTTAGTCTTGGAATGAAGAACAGGAATCTTGGAGACACTAATGGCACTAGTGTTATCACAGTGAATTGTAATCGGATCAGTATAATTTACCTTCAAATATGTAAGAGTTTGAATCATCCATAAAATCTGAGTGCAGCAAGTAGCAACAACAATGTACTCTGCCTCTGTAGTTGATAAGGAAATAGATCCCTGCTTCTTACTAATCCATGCTACCAATGAGTCACCCAGGAAGAATGCACCTCCACTGGTGCTCTTTCTCTCATCCACACAATTTTCCCAATCTGCATCTGAATAAGCAGTTAACTAAAAATTCTGATTTCTGGGATACCACAGACCATAAGTCATTGTTCCCTTCAAGTATTTGAATATCTTTGTGAAAGCTACCAAATGAATTTGTTTAGGAGCAGACTAATAACGACCTACCATTCCAATATCTTGCATTATATCAGGACGAGATGCTGTGATGTACAAAAGACTGCCTATCATAGAGCGATATGTTCTTTGATCAACATCAACTGAAATATCATCTTTACTGAGCTTGCAACCAACCACCATAGGTGCGCTTACAGGAGAGGAATCCTCCATCTGAAATTTCTTCAACATCTCTTTCAAATATTTTTCTTGAGAGATACATATTCTTGCAGAACTTTGATTTACTTGTAAACCAAGAAAGTATGACAGTTCTCCTATCATGGACATCTCAAACTCTGTTTGCATAGAGTTAGCAAACCACTGGACAGAGGATTCATTAGTACAAAAAAAAAAAAATCATCTACATAAACCAAAACAACTAGTAAATTATCACCTTCAGACTTAATGTAGAGATTTCTATCAACAATACCTTTCTTGAACCCTTTGTCTTGTAAAAATTTGTCCAGTCTATAATACCAAGCTCATGGTGCTTGTTTCAGTCCATAGAAGGCCTTCTTCAGCTTGCAAACATGATCATGATTATCTGTCAATGAGAATCCTTCAGGTTGCTCCATATATACTTCTTCCTCTATATCTCCATTAAGAAATGCTGACTTAACATCCAACTGACACACTTTAAAGTTCTTATGACATGAATATGAAAGAAACATTCTGATGGATTCCAATCTTGCCATTGGTGCAAAAGTTTCATCAAAGTCATGACCTTCAACTTGTGCATACCCTTTACAGACCAATCTGGCTTTATTTCTAACAACTTGTCATTTTTCATTCATTTTATTCTTGAACACCGATTTGGAACCTATTACATTCTTATCTTCAGGTCTAGGGACAAGCTCCCAAGTATTGTTCTTCTCAATCTGATCAAGCTCTTCATTCATAGATCTAATCCAATCATCATGCTAGCTGGCTTCATATTTTGTTTTAGGTTCAGTCATAGATAAAAAAGCAACATAAGATTGTTCTGAGTCTTTAATCAATTTCCTTCTTGTCTGAACTCCTTTATTTATATCTCCAATTATCTAATTTTCAGGATGATTCTTTCTAACAATTCTGAGAGGTGATTTTGCTTCTTTCTGCTGATTTGTGTCAATCGGATTATTCGTATCTTCATCTAATTCAGATTCTTCTCTTTCTAATCCTTGGCCCTGTTCATATTTATCTTCAACTATACCTTCTTTGCTTGATTCAAGATTGCTTACATTTCTTACCGAGATTTCTTCATCAACTTTTATGTCGATACAATCAACCAATTTATGTAACCTCTTATTGTAGCATCTGTATCCTTTACTATTTGTAGCATAAACTAAGAATATACCTTCATTAGCCCTGTAATCATATTTGCCAATATTTTCATCATTATTCTTGATATAACATTTACTCCCAAAGACTTTAAAATTCTTGATTGAGGCAGGTCTTCCAAACCATAGTTCATAAGGAGTCTTATCACTGTGTGGTCTGAGATGAGATTTGTTAAGAATATGAACAACTGTATGGATTGATTCCACCCAATATGTCTAAGTTATATTCCTTTCATTCGTCATTGATCTTGCCATTTGTTGTATTGATCTGTTCTACCTCTCAACAACTCCATTTTGATGTGGGGTTCTTGGAATTGTGTACTCTCTTTTGATCCCATGTTTATCACAGAAATATTTGAATTTTCATGAGATAAACTCTCCTCCTCTATCAGACCTTATTGCCTTCAATATTTTTCCTGTTTGATACTCAGTTAGAGATTTAAACACTTTGAATTTTTCAAATGCTTCATATTTTTCCTTCAAAAAGGCAACCCATGTTAGTCTATAATAATCATCAATAATCAACATAAAATAGTTTTCTTTTCCTGTATCTTCTTTTCTTGATGGTCCACATAAATCCATATGTACTAACTGGAGAGGTTTTTCTGTTGAAGGAAAGTTTTCAGATTTGAACTGTGTCCGAGTAAGCTTTCATATCTGGCATGGTTTACAAACAGTATTGTATGGCTTTGATATCTTTGGAAGATCCTTTACTGCCCCACTGTTTCTGAGATTGATTATATGATCAAAATTTAAGCGTCCAAGTCTCCTATTCCATAGCCAACTTTCATCATATTTGCTTAAGTGGCATTCTTCTTTTTCTTCTTTTAACACATAGACATTGTTTTCTGTTCTTATTCCTTTTGCAACCAACTGTCCTGAATTCACAGACTTTATTTTACAATCTTTAGAAGTAAAAACCACTTCACATCCTCGATCACAGACTTGACTGACACTAAGCAAATTATGTTTCAAACCATCTACAAATAACACATCTTGAACTTTTCCTTTTCCATTACTCAGACTTACCATTCCTTTACCTTTTATTTTTCCTGGTGCATCGTTTCCAAAAATTACATTTCCTAATTTGTTTTCACTTAGAGTTAGAAACTTACTTTTTTCTCCAGTCATATGTTTGGAACATCCACTGTCAATTTACCAGGGATTATTTTTCTTTTGGGTTGATAACATTAGTCCACACTTGCCATCTTCTTTTTTCTTCCAAACCTTGAAATTTTCAGCAGTGGACTTCAAATCTGGCTTATAATTTCTTAAGCGACAATCTGTGGCTTTATGTCCATAGTTATGACAAACATAACATTCTGGTTCACTAAATAACAGACTGTAATGATTTTTATGCTCATAACTGTTATTATGTTTGTTGCTTAACTGTCTCAATCTTTGTTGTGGTAGATAATTATTCCTTGAATAACTTGTTTTCTCATATCTACATCTTAAAGAACAAGTTATAGCTTTGTGACCAAAGTTAGAAAAAAAAAACAATAACCATAGAAAATAATTTTGTACCTAGGAAAAGACTGTATTCTCTGAGTGGATCGATTTATTTCATGCTAATAGTTTCTCTGATCAGTTCTGGTACCTTTTCCTTCATTTCTTCTTGGTGGCTGATTTTCTTTCTTTGTTTTTGCAGAATGGTTGTTGTCAATGATTGTAGATTTAACAAACTTGATGTGTTCCATATTACTTGGATGATCACTACTTGATCCTTCTTCATACCCCAAGACAAATTTCAACTTTGGATTCCTTTGCTGATTTAGAATGGAAGTTAGTTCTTCTGAGGCTTTAATACTTGGCAGGTTTTGGTGATATAATACCTTAAACTTCTCCATTTCCTTTCTGGTTTTTACTATCTCTTCTTCTAAGGCTTCACACCTCGCTTTCTTCTCTGACAACTATTGTTTCAGTATGCCTTCTATTTTCTTTGCCTCTTCTAACTCCACTTTTAGTAGAGAAATTTTTTCATCAGGTTTTTCAGCATTCATTTTAAACTGCATCAACAACTGTTTTTGTTTTCTCTTCTTACGTCTGCGTCTGTCAATCTCTTCCAAAGAACTGATTAATTCACCTTCCATATCCACCACAACTTCTTCATTATCCATTTCACCTCCTATGTGTTCATCATCAATATCTCCCATAGCCATAAGCATAAAATCATCCACTTTGTCTTCACATGATGAATCACTATCTATGTCTTATGAGGAGTTTTCATTGTTTGCACACAAACTTTTCTTTTTACTATATTTATTGAATTTGTAATTATTTTCATCATCAAAGTTCTAGTCCTTTTTCTGGTGGGGACACTTATATGAAAAGTGACCTATCTTGCCACAGTTAAAGAATTTGAAGGGAAGCTTGCCTTGATATTTTCCTGATCCTTTCTTTAACCTTCTCACAATTTTTGCCTCAATATCATCAAAATCTAAATCAATATTCTTGTCTGCTTTAAAAGATGCTTCTCTAGTAATGGATTTATCTTTGCTAGTTCTCATTTCATATGGAGTTAGTGTTCCTAAGAGTTGATCAATGGATAGGGTCTTAAGATCATTTAGTTCTTCTATTGCAGAGACTTTTGGATTAAATTTATCAAGCAGAGATCTTAAAATCTTCTAAACCAAAAATGATTCTTCAATCTTCTCACTAAGACCCTTCATGGCATTTACAAGTTCTTCAACTCTTAAAAAATAATTGCTAATTGTTTCATCTTCATTCATCTTTAATTGTTCAAACTTCAATCTATATGTTTGAAGTTTGGCATCTTTTACTTTCTCATTTCCTTCATAGCTGCTAACAAGTTTATCCCACATAGCTTTAGCAGTTTCAAGATGCATCACCTTTACAAACTCAGATTCATCAAGTCCATTCAAGATAGCATTCATTCCCTTAGCATTAAAGCTAAACTCTAACTTATCATCCTTGGAGGCTAGCACAACAGGCTTTGTATATCTAGTCTTTACTACGTCCCAAATGTCAACACCTAAGGCCATTAAGTATGTTCTCATTCTAACCTTCCAGAAGGCAAAATTTGTTCCATCAAATAGAGGAGGCTTAGTGGTTGAAGTCCCTTCATGACTTGTCATGTTTAAGATTACAGATCTACCTTTGTATAAAAGGAACCATCTCTGATACCAATTGTTGAAATTACTAAGACAACTGAGAGGGAGGGGGGGTGAATCAGTTGTTACCGTGCTTAAACAATTTTAAGTCAATTAAACCATTTTTAATCTTTCTCCAAGTGACCATCAATATTTTTTTTGTTTGTTAATTTGTGCAGGACCTGCGATTAAACTGTGGCTTGAGAAACCGCGACTCAGGGGCATC
The DNA here is from genome assembly GCA_010110895.2 of Picea sitchensis. Taxonomy (NCBI): domain Eukaryota; kingdom Viridiplantae; phylum Streptophyta; class Pinopsida; order Pinales; family Pinaceae; genus Picea; species Picea sitchensis. The sequence continues at coordinate 33,787 of SNQJ01S0047737.1, forward strand.
TAAGCCGTCAAAATCACCCGGGATCGCACCCGGCCTGAGCCACACCAACCCTTAACATGGTTGGATTTTTTGTCCCCGCAGGTTTCGAACCGGTGACTTTTAACATCACGGAGTGGCTTAACAACACACTCCGTCACCGAATGTCCTACACCTCGGGGACTA
>SNQJ01S0047737.1:45873-59280 GCA_010110895.2 Picea sitchensis
AAAAATCTGTGTTTTCCCAAGCACCACCCTGCCACCCTATTTTCTAGCCACAACTAGATGGAATCTACAAATCCCAATATTCAAGCATCAACTTGAATATCAAAGGACCATAGTCCTCCCTAGCACCACCCTACCTCCCTGGTTATAAATAAATGAATGAATAACCAACAATACAGATATATCAATTCTTACCACTTCTTCATTGTTCTACAATTCCTTTTGCTCTGTTCATACTTGGATTGACTTGTTGTCTCTTCCTTTCTATTATTTATCTATCCTTCTCATGCTTCTTTGATATGTGCACATTCTGCTCTCTTCACCTTTTCTGTTCCGTTCATCTTCTGTTCCTTATCTCTGAGCTTTCTTCACACTGCACATACTGTAATTTTACCTTTCTACAGTTCAACTCATTTTTCAGTCAAAACAACCAACTGTACACTGTCATTGCGTCTTTCTTTTATGCATTTTTTACACAACTTCAGTTACACATCGAATTCCTAGGAAAAAAACGCTTCAACCACTGAATCACCAACCATCCAAGAACCATGATTCGGTTCTGCTAACTGAATCGTAACTGAACAATTAATCGTAAAGATCAACAATAGCCCTTAGATCAAATTTCCATTTAACGACCATCGTTGGATTAAATCCACAAGGTCTTGTGTTTATCGCATATGCCCACTAGCTGTGACCATGGGCCTAATCAAAATGCGTTTCGCATTTTGCATTTCGACAATCCTGTGTTGAAGGGTCTCAACACTCCAAGTTGCGATCCCCGAAATGGAGCTTAGCTTCATGCTATCTCTTCCCTCTCATATGACCATCGACGGTGACCACAACCTACACCAAAAGGAGTTTCACATTTCACGAACTTATGAACTTCATCGTGCCTGATCAACGATCAAGATCTCCAATGATCCGACGGTCCAGATCTCATTGCGATCTCGCGTTTCGGGATTCCTGTGATGAAGGGTCTGCACACTCCAAGTTGCGATCCCAAAAATGGAGCTTAGCAATTAGCTCCTTCCCTTAAGCCTTCGACGATGTGACCTTGTCTATGGCCACGGGCCAAACCTTATCGTGATTTCGCATATCATGAGTTGCAAGGTTGGAGCATTTCCTTCCTTTGACTTTCCAGTCAGCGAAATGTTAATCCCTCGCCACATGTCCCTCTTGGATCAACGATCAATATCTTATCACGATTTCACAACTTCACATGCCTTCGTCATGCCTAATCAACGGTCCACGATCTCCCTTTGATCAACTACTCAGATTAAGTCATGGTTTCACATTTCACGATTTCATAAGATAGAGCACCTCCTTTCTTTAACTTTCCAGTCAACGAAATGCCAATCGTTCGCCATGTGTCCTCTGCATCCAACGTTCCACAACATACCTCGATCCAAAGGTCCAGATCAATTATCAGGATTTCGCATATCGCAAGTTCCCACACCATGTTCTGTTGACTCCTCCAATGTGTAGGTCAACGGAATTCTAGTCGCTTGCCACATGTCCTTCTTGAATATGGACGGTCCTCCTGCTTTCGGGATTTTGTAGTCCCGCTTCATCTTGCACTTAAAGATCATGCTCCTTATTCTAGATCCGATGATGGTCGGTCTTCGTACTCAGATCTGACGCCTGAGATCTGTTCTCCTCTTCTGTGTGCTCCTCCAGTCTTAATTCGAATCTGACGGTCATCAAGAATTCATAATGGGATCCAACGATCACTGTTTCTCCTCCTTTTGAGCTTACACTGCTGATCTTTCCATTCCATCATTGTCGCTGTGCTGCTAATCGTGATCTTTTCCATCAATGAGAAACATGCATACTCTACCTTTGTCTGAAAAACATGCCAACAGAATGTAGCCAAACCATATCTAAAAGAGGCAAACTATTCAAGAAGCTAACTGAGATAGATCTAGCTGCTAGCACCAATGAAGTCCAGGACCCAAAATTGATATTAAACTCATTGTTTTTAACCAAGCAAGCATTTGATGATCAAGTTCATATCTATAAAACACTGTCATTTGAAAATTTATGTGGCATTCTTGAATATGGTGAAGATGACGTGAAAACTTGGCTAGTCGGTTATGCAATTAGAAACAAAAATATTCAAGAAGCATTGCACAACTTGTCTATTGATCTAAGGGACTTGGAAAGTGAATTCTTCAATATAAAAATCCGGCATGAAATAAACGTGGCGCCCATGAGAAGCTACATTGAAGAATGGTTGAAAAATGATGTCCACCAGATTACCAATGAATGTCAAAGCCGAGGAAATCCATAAAATGATATCAATGAAGAAATGACAAGGCATGGGACACCATCATAGTAAGTTGATGCTGATTACATTATTCTGTCTTCATCCACTTATTCTAACAAAGATTTAACCCAGATCTGACAATTTTCTCTTTCTTCTTGCCAGGTTTTGCTGTTTTCCATCGTCGAATTTATTCTTTCTACAAACTTCATTCTTGTACATCTTTTCTTTGTAGTCTGCGACAGTCCCAATCAAAGTCATTATGGCAAAAACATTTTTATTTCACAGAATATGTACTGAACTATAGTTTTTTTTACAAATTCGAAGACAATTTTTTTTGGTAAATATTCTCAAATGTATTTTGTGACCTAGTTTATCTAAATATAAATATTTGGGGTTGTTCTATGCTGATATTCAATGCTTGGTGTTGTTATTTGGAATTTATATTTCTTCGTAAAATTAACTCATTTCAATGTACATGTTCCTGTTTTATATTGTGCATGTATTGCAACTTCCTATATTTAAGAATATTCTTCAATATACAAAATGTAAAGTCATATTTTTTTTCTCTGTTCCATGTAGGTTTGAGAAAAAATATTCGAGACCAAAACACCATTCAAATTTGAACATGGTTTACATTTGGACCACAAATAATCTAGTAAGATACATTAATATGGATACATTTTAAATAAACATAAACAAAATCCCTTTAAACTTGAACTTGACTTTCTTAGGCTCCTAGATTTTCCGCGGGTTGATCGGTTAGAGGAATGTCAAATCCTCATTTCCATCTATATCTTCACATCAGGAACCCAATCGACGACCGTCCCTTTCAACACTTGGCCAAATATCTCACTGCGACGTCCCAACTTAGCGCTATCGCATTCTTATCTCGCATGTTCCGTTATATACATATTGCACCCAACACTTCCGTCATATACATTTTGCACCCAACAATTTTGTGATAAAAGATAAGTATAGAAGATAGAAAATAAGGGTTAACATATTGACATTTGTGATAGATATCCCATTTGCTCGCAAGATCTTTTCTGCATGTTTCTGGAGAAGTTATATACTTATTGCATATACTTGGAAAGGAGTGCAAAGGTGGCGGGCACATAAATACTCGTCGAAAGAGGTTGGACGGGCTTCAAAATTGGGTGGAAAGGTTTCCCAATGAGACGTAAGGCCTCGACTGTCAAATTGTATATATCGGAACATTTCAGTGCAAAATGTGTAACATGAAGAGGGTGTTCCTGCGATCCTCAATTCAAATTCATTCTGCGTTCACTAGTGACAACTCAGTGCACAACTTTGCGCAACTTAGCGTTATTGATTGCTTATGCCCCCCTATTTCGCGATATACATGTTGCACAAAACACTTCCGTGATATAAATTTTGCACCAAACACTTGCGTCATTTACAATTTGACCCCGGCTATAGAACTCGCCTTACCTGAGAATCCACGATCTGAAAAGTGTCTAGGCATCGAATGGATAGCGGTCGATCGGAGTCATGGTATAAAAGAACGAGCGCAAATGTGAACAGGTGCGTCTGCCAATGCGCATTGGGATATTTTTGGAAAAACGACTAAGTAATGAGAAAGAGAGAGTAGAGTGGAAAAACAAACGAGAATTTCATTGAGTATAGAAGAGGGAAAATAAGGTCCAATATATTCAAATATGAAATTGATAATCCATTTCCTAGCAAGATCTTTTCTATATGTTTCAACTGCAGAAAGCAATCAGACATGCTTCAAAATAGGGTGAAAAGGGTTCCCGACGAGACGTAAGGCCTCGCCTATCAAACTGTATATATCGAAACATTTCAATGCAAAATGTGTAACATGAAGAGGGTATTCATGCCATCTTCAATTCAAATTAATTATGCGTTTACTGGTGACAAATTGCGCCATCTGCAGTTCCACCCTATACATCTTGCACCCAAAACTTTCGTGGTCTACAATTTGTTCACATATTGAAACATGGTTTGAATTTCGACCACAAATAATCTATTAAGATACATTAATATAAATACAATTTAAATAAATATATTTAAACTTGAACCTGAATTTTTTCAAACTTGTTGATTGGTCCTATATCGTCACATCATGAGCCCGACCGACCGCAGTTCCTTTCAACACTTAGCCAATTATCTCTCCGCGGTGTTGCGACTTAGCGCTATCGAATTTTTATGCCCCCTGTTCTGTGATATACGTATTCAACAACAATTTACGGGAGTGTTAGTCTCCAATTTTGACCATATTTTTGCCTATGTTATGCCAGATATACCCCCATTCCATATCTAGTATCATTCCTTTCTGGCCTTACCTTGATACATTTCACATCATTTTGCCCTAAATGGAGCTATTCAAGGTATTCATATGATTTAAGTTATTTTTAATGTATTTTAATACTTTAAACTGATATTGATACTAACATTGCATGAGTTAGGTACTTGTTTCCTTGAAGTAGATTTATCAGTACCAAGTACCGACTTGCACTTAATGGAGATGTCAAAGATTTGCACGATATTGCTATATTGGAATGCCAGTTTCGATTCATATGATTGATCAAGTTATACTTCAGATTTCAAATCTCGAATTAATCTCGAGAAAACAGAATGTGTTGACTCAAAGAGGAATTATAGAACCAATTTTTACTATGTTTATCTCTATTCATAGTTCACGCTTCTTGACACTTCGTGTCATGAAGCTATGAACTTAATTTTAGCAAACTTTGAGTTATTTTTGGATCTAAGATTCACTCAATTAATGTACCTATGTCAAAGTCTATTTTTGGGATTCACGATTGTAGATGTAGGGAGGATCTATATAAACTTGATTTCTCTCTATGTCAAGGGGGAATCTTTGAAGAAACTGTGTTATGTGATATTGTTGATAATACAATTCATGAACTATGCGTAATATTATCTTTTCTGTCAATGAATTGAGTTAATTTTCGAATTATGAATCATGAATCATGATATAGTTATGCATGAAGTGATTTGATTCAGTTCTGGTTTCGTTTTAAAGCAATTGCACCTTTTGGTTGGGCCCGCCAATAGGTTCAATTCGCTTTCCCTTTCTCTATATTGTAGTTAGTTCATTTCCAGTTTTAAAATCTATGTGTTAGTTTATTTTTAATTTGAAATTGTTTTGTTAATTTATGACTTGAATCATTTTCGTTTAGTTCGTTTTTAGTTTGGAATTATTCCGTAGATCACTGAATATTGGAATTAGTTGTTTTCCATTCGTAGAATTTGATGAACAATCCAATTACTGATTTAACTATTTTAATTTAGTTTAGATTTACTCTGTTTTCAAGTTTTAGTTTAATTATGATTTGAAGTTAGTTTAAACTCAGATTTACTCTGTTTTTAGGGTAGTTCAATTGTGGTTTGGTTTGAGGAAACTTCCGATATCTGTAGGGTAAAGAAGGACATTGATTAGTTTCAATTTTATTAGATTTATTTCGATTTAGAATAGAGATAGAGAAAGATTTGCTTAGAAGCAACGATTTAATTTATGATACTTTTATGATTTTCAGATAATTAAAATAGTGTGGAAATTGCAGATTGAATAGATTGATAAAGTAGGCGTAGGTTAATATCCGTGAATATAAAGTAGTACCAGTAGGTGAAAGTTGTTGGTAAATCAGAATTTCTTGGTGTTTAGATTAAATAGAAGATTTTTAAATGTTCTTTCTTTTATAGTCAAGGTAGATGTTTTGATGATTAGGTGTTTAGTTAATGGTAGAATTGAAATAAGTAGCATTGGATGATTTCTTTGAATTAGGAATAGAAGTACATTTAAATTTAATTAACTTAAAATTATTTCCATTTCCTAGATTAATTAGACAAGATATGATCAGTTTTAAGATACTCATTAGAATTCAATTTATGAGAGTAAGTTTATGTTTTCTTTTTAGAATAACATTTAGGTAGAAATTAGAATCTTACCCGCACATATAGTGTAGCATCTCTAAGTTTACTTGCCATGGTATGACAATTTAGTGTTTTCAGGTAATTAAAATCATTAATATAAAAACTCTGAYAGGGAGTCTGACCGACCCCCAGGTTGGCGCTATTATAAATATTGCACCGAAAACTTCCGTCATCTACAAATGCGCGATATACATCTTGCACCCAAAACTTCCGTACTCTACAATTCGTCGCGAATTCACGCTATCGATTTATTATGCCCCCTATTTCGTGATATACATGTTGCACAACACACTTCCGTGATATACATTTTTCACCAAACACTTGCGTCATATAAAATTCAAATCTGGTTATAGAACCCGCCTATCCGGGAATCCGCGATCTGAAAAGTGGCTAGGCATCGAATGGTTAGCAGTCGATCGGAGTCACGATATAAAATCACGAGCCCAAATGTAAACCGGTGCGTCCGCCAACGCGCGCATTGGGACATTTTCGGAAAAATGACTAAGTAACGAGAAAGAGAGTAGAGCGGAAAATGGTCGGACAGGCTTCAAAATAGGGTGACAAGGGTTCCCGAGGAGACGTAAGGCCTCGCATGTCAAATTGTATATATATATATTCTGCTTCTACTCGTGACAACTCAGTGCACAAGTTCACTTATTGGTATTAACAACCAAAATGTTCTGTCGTATACATCTTGCACCCAAAACTTTCGTGGTCTACAATTCATCCACATATTGGAACATGGTATACATTTGGACCAAAAATTATCTATTAAGATACATTAATATAAATACAATTTAAATAAATATATTTAAACTTGAACCTGACTTTTTTCTAACTCGTCGATTGGTCCGATATCGTCACATCATGAGCCCGACCAACCGTAGTTCCTTTCAACACTTAGCCAATTATCTCTCTGCGGGGTCGCGCTTTAGCGCTAACGAAATTTTATGCCCCATGTTTTGTGATAGGCGGGTTGGTTCGCTTGTTTCCCCTGGGTTGGAGCTATTATAAATATTGCACCCAAAACTTCTGTACTCTACAATTTGTCGCAACTTAGTGATATCGATTTATTATGCCCTCATGTTCCGTGATATACATGTTGCACACAACACTTACGTGATATCCATTTTTCACCAAACACTTCTGTCATTTACAATTCAACCCCATTTCAGTGAAAAATGTGTAACACGAAGAGGGTATTCATGCCATATTCAATTCAAATTAATTATGCTTTTACTGGTAACAACTCAGTGCACAGGTTCGCTTATTAGCATCAAAAACCAAAAAACATATTCAACAACGATTTACAAGAGCCCAACCGGCCCCTGAGTTGGCACTATTATAGATCTTTCACCCAAAACTTGTGCCATCTACAGTTCTGCCATATACATCTTGCACCAAAAACTTTGGTGGTCTACAATTCGTCCACATATTGGAACATGGTTTGCATTTCTCCCACAAATAATCTATTAAGATGCAGTAATATAAATACAATTTAAATAAATATATTTAAACTTAAACCTAACTTTTTTCGAAATCGTTGATTGGTCCTATATCAACACATCATGAGCCCGACTGACCGTAGTTCCTTTCAACACTTAGCCAATTATCTCTCCGTGGGGTCGCGACTTAGTGCTATCGAAATTGTATGCCCCCTGTTCCATGATATAAGTATCCAACAATAATTTACGGGAGTTTGACTGACCCTCGGGTTGGCGCTATTATAAATATTGCACCCAAAACTTCCTTCATCTACAAGTGCGCGATATACATCTTGCACCCAGAACTTTCGTACTGTACAATTCGTCGTGACTTCATGCTATCGATTTCTTATGCCCCCTGTTCCGTGATATACATGTTGCACACCACACTTCTGTGATATACATTTTTCACCAAACACTTGCATCATATACAATTCGACCCCGGTTATAGAGCCCTCCTATCCGGGAATCCGCGATCTGAAAAGTGGCTAGGCATCGAATAGTTAGCGGTCGGTTAGAGTCATGATATAAAATCACGAGTGCAAATGTGAACCGGTTTTTTCACCAACGCGCGCATTTGGAAATTTTTAGAAAAACGACTAAGTAACGAGAAAGAGAGAGTAGAGGAGAAAAACAGTCGGACAGGATTCAAAATAGGGTGAAAAGGGATTCTGAGGAGACGTAAGGCCCCGCCTGTCAAATTGTATATATATTTTTCTTCTACTCATGACAAATCAGTGCACAAGTTTTCTTATTGGCATTAACAACCAAAAAACTTATTCAACAACAATTTACAGGAGCTCGACCAACCCTCGGGGTTAGCGCTATTATAGATCTTGCACCCAAAACTTGTGTCATCTACAGTTCCACTGTATACATCTTGCACCCAAAACTTTCGTGGTCTACAATTCATCGACATATTGGAACATGGTCTACATTTGGACCATAAATTATCTATTAAGATACATTAATATAAATACAATTTGAACATGGTCTACATTTGGACCACAAATTATCTATTAAGACACATTAATATAAATACAATTTAAATAAATATATTTAAACTTGAACCTAACGTTTTTTTGAACTCGTCAATTGGTCCTATATCGTCACATCATGAGCCCGACCGACCACAGTTCCTTTCAACACTTAGCCAATTATCTCTCCGCGGGGTCGCGCCTTAGTGCTAACGAAATTTTATGCTCCATGTTCCGTGATAGGTGGGTTGGTTCGCTTATTTCCCCTGGGTTGGAGCTATTATAAATCTTGCACCCAAAACTTCCGTACTCTACAATTCATTGCGACTTAGCGCTATCGATTTATTATGCCCTCATGTTCCGTGATATACATGTTGCACACAACACTTACGTGATATACATTTTGTACCAAACACTTCTGTCATTTACAATTCGACCCCATTTCAGTGAAAAATGTGTAACACGAAGAGGGTATTCATGCCATCTTCAATTCAAATTAATTCTTAAACCTAACTTTTTTCGAAAACGTTGATTGGTCCTATATCGTCACATCATGAGCCCGACCGACTGCAGTTCCTTTCAACACTTAGCCAATTATCTCTATGTGGGGTCGCGACTTAACGCTATTGAATTTGTATGACCCCTGTTCCATGATATAAGTATTCAACAACAATTTACGGGAGTTCGACCGACCCCCGGGTTGGCGCTATTATAAATATTACACCCAAAACTTCCGTCATCTACAAATGCGCGATATACATCTTGCACCTAGAACTTTCGTACTCTACAATTTGTCATGGCTTCACGCTATTGATTTACTATTCCCCTTGTTCCGTGATATACATGTTGCACACCACACTTCTGTGATATACATTTTTCACCAAACACTTGTGTCATATACAATTCGACCCCGGTTATAGAGCCCTCCTATCCGGGAATCCGCGATATGAAAAGTGGCTAGGCATCGAATGGTTAGTGGTCGGTCGGAGTCATGATTTAAAAGCACGAGTGCAAATGTTAACTGGTTTTTTCACCAATGCACGCATTGGAAAATTTTCGGAAAAACGACTAAGTAATGAGAAAGAGAGAGTAGAGGAGAAAACAGTCATACGGGCTTCAAAATAGGGTGACAAGGGATCCTGAGGAGACGTAAGGCCCTGCCTGTCAAATTGTATATATATTTTTCTTCTACTCATGACAAATCAGTGCACAAGTTCTCTTATTGGCATTAACAACCAAAAAACTTATTCAACAACAATTTATGGGAGCTCGACCGACCCCCCAAGTTGGCGCTATTATAGATCTTGCACCCAAAACTTGTGTCATCTATAGTTCCGCTGTATACATCTTGCATCCAAAACTTTCATGCTCTACAATTCGTCCACATATTGGAACATGGTCTACATTTGGACCATAAATTATCTATTAAGATACATTAATATAAATACAATTTGAACATGGTCTACATTTGGACCACAAATTATCTATTAAGATACATTAATATAAATACAATTTAAATAAATATATTTAAACTTGAATCTAACGTTTTGTGAACTCGTCGATTGGTCCTATATCGTCACATCATGAGCCCGACCGACCACAGTTCCTTTCAACACTTAGCCAATTATCTCTCCGCGGGGTCATGCCTTAGCGCTAACGAAATTTTATGCCCCATGTTCCATGATAGGCGGGTTGGTTTGCTTATTGCCCCCGGATTGGCGCTATTATAAATCTTGCACCCAAAAATTCCAACCCTCCTGTTCCGTGATATACATGTTTCACACAACACTTATGTGATATAAATTTTGCACCAAACACTTCCGTCATTTACAATTCGACCCCATTTTCCAAAATTTTCCTTGTAAGCTGCTTGAAAGGGACTACGCTACCACACAACGCTTGTTACAATTTTCATTTGAACTAGCTTGAACTCTGAGCTTTGAAATGACACCAAATGCGTCATAATACCATGTGGAACTATGAGTGAAATTCATTTGTTTCAATAGGTTATCTGCTCTTCTCCTGTTGATATGCTATTGCAGATGAAAGGGCCAATATGAGTCTTGATCCTTAACTGTTGTTTCTTCTTGACTGCAACAAAATGGATGTCATATGAATTCACCATATGGCTAATGTACTCTAGTGAAAATATCCTCACAGGGAGGTATTTGGGTAATCTGTAAGGTGGCATATCACATCCATACACTCTTATCTCTATGTGGTTTTGGTATAAATACCAATCTCTTGTCTTAGCTAGATTTGAGAGATGAAGGATTCTCTGAATTTACTCATTGATCTTTGGCTCTATGTCGTTGTTCAACATGCAAACAACTAGATGATAGAACTGGTCTATGAAGTCCTTGAAGATGAATTCAGTTGAATTTTTCCTCACTAGTGCTAGTGAGGTCCATGAGGTCACTGACTGTGGGTTTCCTTCCTAGTTTAATTTATGAAGAACACATGGAAACCTGTCTGACTGAAAAAACAAGAAAAAATGTACCAGGACTGAGGAATATCTGAACATTCCTTCTGTTGAAAACCTGAAAAGCTGATCATGTATGTTATCATCTAGAAACTGACTGAAATCAAATTGAATCGTGGCTCTTTCTTCTGTGAAAAAAATGGATAAAAAACCTAAGATAGGATCATCTACCCATTCTTCTGAGAAGTATCCTAACAGGTAACAAAGAATGGAAATGATCTGGATGGCCCTGGTAGAGAAGATGGAGGATGGATAGGGGGGATTTTTCTTGGGCAATTGAGCGGCTTCTGGCAGAAAAATCTCGAAAATTTGGGCTCTTTGGGGGAAGGTGAGCTTCTGGTATAGGTCATTTAGGGATTTGATGGAAAATGGGATTGTAGGGTTGTTTCTTGGGATTTGCAACATCTAGTCAATGGATTCGAGGGTAATTATGAATAGGGTTTCGCCAGAGGAGGAAACAATGGCCCTTTGGCCGGGAAAATAGAGATCTTGGCATTTCAGGGTGAATTCAGGGAAATGGTAGGTATGAGGGAACATATACAAAGGAAAATTGGACTGCCAGAGTCCAATTTCGTCGCTATGATCCATGGAGATATATTTTATCCAAGAGTGCAATTCGAAGAAGTCGAATTCACACTTTGGCTCGGTGATATTATAATCCTTATCTGCCAGGGGATGTGATCCAGGTCGACAGAAGGGGGAAGAATCATGTTCTTAGACGTTTCAGCAGATTTGGCTTTGGGGGCCATGATTAATAGATATTTAAGGTAGAGTAATGGCGGACTGTGCTTACCTGGGTAAATTGCACCTGTTGACAGTGAGAAATTGTGGCAGTTGGCTTGAAAGCTTGTTTTGACGCAATGTCCACAGTGTTTGCGTTAGTGAATAGTGTTATAGAGTAAAGAAACATGGTTTTACAATGCAATGGAGGTGTCCGTTATGGCGTAGGGTGGTGACAGGGCGGTTAACGGTCAAGGGGAGAAAATTGATTGGGTAACAGGTATGTGAGATGTGACATACGACAGGTCGAAGTGGGGTACGATGGCAGAGTGAGGTGAGCGGTATTGGGTAGTAGTTTGGCATAATTCCGGAGGGGGGGGGGTAGGTTGTAAGTAGATTTGAATGGTGGGGGGGTCTGAAACACTGTGAGAGCGCCACGTTAGGTGGGGATGACGTGGGGGAAACCACTTTTTGTTAAATTATGAGCTTGATTTCTTATGCAGATTAATTCTTTTATTTTCTTCAACACTTTGATTCCAACTTAATACAATTCAACAATACCAAATCATAATCGAATAACAATAACTATGTAGATAAGTAAGCATGCACATCAACAACACATATACCCTGGGGAAACCTTGTACAGGGAGAAAAACCCCAACAAATGATATTACTTTTTTTGCATTAATAATGTAAGATCACTTACAAATATCGACCATGAATTTCCTGCTCTTAAAGAGCTTGCCAAGATGACTCTGACCTGAAAAAGACCTAAAAGACCTTACTGAAATACATCTCTAATATGATGCCTCTATTGTTGATATACAACACTGATATGTTGCTTTGATATGTTGCCTCTTTATCAATGATATGTGCCTCTATTGCTTCACCCTTAACCTGCATATAAAAACTGTGTTGAAGAGAGGGTTCAACCTATGCTTATATAGGATGAAGAGGAGAAGAGGAGAGGCTCAAAATAGTAACTTGTTTGCATGCTTTAATCATAACTCAGCTTCATACTTTAGTTCGAACTTAGAACTAGACTTGAGACTGGTATACTTTAGTTTGAAAATAGAACTAGACTTGAGATTTCAGTTACAACTCAACATTACACTTTAGTTCGAAAATAGAACTAGACTTGAGACTGGTATACTTTAGTTCGAAAATAGAACTAGACTTGAGACTTCAGCTACAACTCAACATTACACTTTAGTTCAAAAATAGAACTAGACTTAAGACTTCAGTTACAACTCAACATTACACTTTAGTTCGAAAATAGAACTAGACTTGATACTTTAGTTGCAACTCAGCATTGTACTTTAGTTCGAAAATAGAACTAGACTTAAGACTTCAATTACAACTCAACATTACACTTTAGTTCAAAAATAGAACTAGACTTAAGACTTTAGTTACAACTCAACATTACACTTTAGTTCGAAAATATAAATAGAATTGAGACTTTAGTTACAACTCAACTCTTTACAAGGAAATTCAAAATTCTCTTCATGGTGGATAATGTTACACGTGCCAACACACTAG
>SNQJ01S0047737.1:64587-82023 GCA_010110895.2 Picea sitchensis
ACTTGAGACTGGTATACTTTAGTTCGAAAATAGAACTAGACTTGAGACTTCAATTACAACTCAACATTACACTTTAGTTCGAAAATAGAACTAGACTTGAGATTAATATACTTTACTTTGAAAATAGAACTAGACTTGAGACTTCAGTTACAACTCAACATTACACTTTAGTTCGAAAATAGAACTAGACTCAAGACTTCAGTTACAACTCAACATTACACGTTAGTTTGAAAATAGAACTAGACTTGATACTTCAGTTGCAACTCAACATTATACTTTAGTTCAAAAATAGAACTAGACTTAAGACTTCAGTTACAACTCAACATTACACTTTAGTTCGAAAATAGAACTAGACTTAAGACTTTAGTTATGTTGAAATAATGTAACTGTAAAGTGTATTCTGATTATTATTTGATATATTATTCATTGGATCAATTCCCATGTGGATTGATCATGTCGGCTATTGTAAAAGACCAAATCCCCTTTTGTGGATTGGTCATAATGTAATTGTAATAGGCTAAAGAAGAAGTCATCCCCATAATATATGAAAGAGGCCCCCAAATATAATAAAGGTGGTTATAACCACCCATAAGAAGAAGTCGACCCTGCTAGTGAAAAGACACTTTCACACGTGCCATATTTGTATAAATAAGGAGGCTAGTGCCTCACTTAGACACACACTCACTTGTTCATTGAGAGACAAGTTCCAGAGCTGCAGTTGGAGGAGAGAGAGAGAGAGGCACATCTTTGGGAGAGGAATTTTTGTATTTGTTTGAGTTATCTCTTGGCATTGTATTGGATATCTATAATAAGGAAGTTTTGCTGGGTTTTCTTCCCCATGAGGGTTTCCCAGGATAAATGATGTGTCTCTTGTGATTGTTCATTTCTCAGTGATTCTATCTTATGCTATTGTTATCTATTGAAATGCAAAGAACTATAATAATGGCCTAAACATTAACATGGTATCATAGCCAAGCTGAAGCGAGCATATTTCACAAAAGAAAAGTGAAAAATGCCATTGTTTCCATACATTTTAGCCCTAAAACCATCTAGAAAAGTGCACCCTCCCTCAAGGATCACTTTGGCATCTTAAGCGCTACTTTTCAGTGGCTAGATCTCCTAGAAAGTGAAACCCTAGTTTTCACAAAGTACTAGAAAACTAGAAAACTAGAAAATTAGAGTACCAGAAGTACCAGAAGCACCAGTCAAGAAATCCGCAGATCAAGTTTGAGGGGGTAAAAGTTGGATTTTCATAAATATGACTGCACCAGCTTACTCGCCTCAACTCATCACATCTATCCATTGGATCAAAATTTCAAAATTTGAAGTTTGAAAAATTAAGGTTTCCTCATAAAACCCTAAGTTGCAATTATAGTATTAGTTGCAGTTGCAGCCGTAGTACCAGTTGCAGTCACCCTTGAAGATTTTCAAGAGTTGGTAATGATTACCGCTGCTGCCAGATGGTGCCACTACCTGCAAATGCTATCAAAGGTATGTACTCACATATGTTTAAATGGTTAAACTTTAAATAATATTTGCATGAGAAGAGATCTCTTGCCATAGATCCAAAAGGATCTCAAGATCCAACACATTCAGAAGAATAATGCAACTAAGGTTTGATTATTCCGAGATGCATCTATTTGTTATGACATTATTTTGATCAGTGTTACATGTTGAAGTTATGATCAAATTATTAGATGGATTAAAGTAGAGATCATAGAGTTTATTCTCTAACCTAACCCTCTGTCAAGAGAGCATATTGTCCTAGTACAAAATATAGGTTGAAGAAAACACTTGTCATCTTGAGTAAATGAGACTTGGAAGGAAAGTAGCAGCACACTCAAGGACAAGACTCCAGGTTCCAGGAGAAATCTCTTGTGTTAGTTCCAGGTTGCCTTGGAGGAATGTTTGATCACAACACTATGAGAATGTTGACCTCGTTTCGTATTGTATTCCTTACCTTTAATCTTTGCTTCAGACAAGTTACAAGTGATATATCTTGTTGTAACAAATATTGAAATTTTAGCTTTCGGTAACTTATGAGAGAAAAATATTTATAGTGTTTAACTGCGGAAAGTGAAGATGTGAGAAAATGGCCATTTGTCTGTCACGTGCATCACTGAATATTCTCTACCTGTCATCTTCAGTCAAATAACGCTGAAATCAGCCCAAATGCCACAACAATATAACATTCGAAAGCCAACTCACAAAAAATCCAAAGACAGGGTTCATGTGAGAATCAAATAAATGTACCATATGTTCGAGCGTTGAGTCACAAGGAGAATGAATGGAATCATTGGCAGTGGAACGACCGCCTACATCGAGCATTAAGCCACATGGAGAAAAAGCTCACGAGTTTGGGTTTTTTTCCGTTGGGGATTTGGCCGACGTAAATATTTTAATAACTACAGCCCCGATCCCTGAATTCACTAAAGTATTGAAGGATAAGCCGTGTCAAATAAAGATTAAGAAAGATTAATGTTAATAAATCTCATCACAATTTCGAGGTCCTGACACTTAAATCCACAAAAGGTTAAATATTAATTGATAATTATGATTAATTAATAAATTAAAACAAATGATTATCGTCTAATTAATCCCATTGTGATTTCATGATTCAAGATTCCTTGCATGTCATAACTCTTGAGGACATGATACCCGAAAACCGAAGGCTCGAAAGAGTGAAATGTAAAATCTGAAATCTATTTCAGGGATTTGGACATCAGGGATTTGGCTGACGTGGATATTTTAATAACCACCTCTTCGTTTCCCCGAATCTTGAAAACCCGAAATCGGGACTTCAGTCATATGCAAAACTGCTTTAGAAAAATGCAATTTTCTCAGCCGTGGAGAGGCCTTTTTTCGCGTTCGAATAGTCGATCGACATCCAAAAATCCTAAGTTCTCTAGTGGTGGCTTCATAATTTATCTTTGAGCTTGGTAAGGCAGTCAAAAGTCCCATGCAAGATGAGGTTCGTTTTCCAAAATGTGACGTTTTTTACTGTGTTGAGTCATCCTTTTCAAATGAGGATTTTGAACGAATGGAGTATCATTTTGAGAAACGGTTGGAGGATTTTGTGCCTAAAACATCAGAGATAATTATCCTCTTTCAGTTTTTTTACAGGTGTCACATATTGGGAGAATCGAATCCATCTCCGAGCCCTAATTTTTGGATTTCATATTTTCCTGTTTTGACACATGTTTGTTAAATGCAGATTTGGGGAAAATGAAAAGGGGTCTGAGGGAACTGATAGAGGTTTTTGCTCAGAATAAATAGATGCAAAAAATATTCTTTCAGTTTCTACACATCTGTCACGATTCATGATATACAGAGCCATAACCGCAACCCTAGTTTTCGGCAGTTTGGTCCATTTTCTATGGCAGAAAGTTTCAAGAATTGGTTGTAACTGTTGTTATCTTTTAGATTAGAGAGGGTTTCGACCTCCTTACATATATGAGGCAGATTTGTAAACAAAAGAGGGAAAAAATACACACAGGAGTAGTACTCCTGGGTTGTATCATTTGTTTTCCTGTTTAAATAAAAGAGTGCAGAGCCATTTTTAATCTACATCAGAGATTCTTGTGATGTTTCTTGCAGAGTTTGTCCATTTTATTAGTTTCAATATCTCTCTATCTATATTTTGTAATAGAATTCATCCTCTGTTAGATGCTTTGTTGGAGACTGGTTTTTCAATTCACTTTTTCTTCCTGATTTGTAACATTTGTTTGCAATGGAATTCATCCATTTGTTAGATGCTCTATTGCAGGACAGGTTATAGGTTATTTCTTATAGAGATCTGAAGGTTCAAAATTCATCCTTTGCTAGATGCTCTGTCCCAACTATCTCTTTCACTGATTTATGCCTGGAATTCACTCACTTCTATGTGCTCCTTGTATTTTGATATGTTTCCTCTTTATTCTGCTGTCGTACTTTTTATAAATCCTTCCCTCTGTAATCAACTTCTATCTCTCCTCTACTCCATGGATTTCCATTGTCGAAACACTCTTATTACTTGCTTGATCATTTGACTCCATGCCCAATGGACTACTTTCTGGTCCAACCCATCAACCCTAAAAACCTCAAAACTTTCTATTACCCACAGATCTTCTCACTGTTAAGCTTATTGAACATTCTATCGTGACATATATTCGAGAGATCCCTCTCGGGTTGGAAGGGGCAACTTCTAATCAAAAGTGGTACATGGTTATCTCGAATTTACTTGCACGCAACCCAAATCAAGTCTGAGTGACACAATTTGTTTCATTTAAAATGTGTTAAGGTTTGGCTCTGTTACAACCTAAAACCAACTCTTGTGACAACATTTTCTGGCGCTGTTGTCGGGGACGGAGGACGAAGTTATCTTCCCTGGGATACGACAAAGTTCAGATGTATCTTTTGATGGTGAACAAGGGATAGGCATTCAATTGGATGTGATCATTCACTTGGCGACTCCTTGGTTCGTAGACTCTACATGATTTCACTGGCGACTCCACTGGTCTCAAAATGTCAAATTCGTTCGCTGCTCGGATTGCTGCAAGGTTTTCTCCTCTGGACTTTACAAATGTTTATGGTTTTCCAAACACTGTTCCAGACATTAAAGTTTGGGAAGATGTCCTTCCTAAATTTGGTGAATATGCAGACGACAATGCTGCTCAACACTTGTTTGAATTCCACAAGCTCATGGATGAATTAAATGTACATCATGAAGATGTCCTCATGAAGTTTTTTATGTTTTCAGTGGAAAGAGATGCTAGGCTCTGGAATAAATCTTTACCCCATTCCAATATTCCTTCATTGAAAGTTTTTCACACACTTTTTCATCAATATTGTAAGAGGATATATTTAGCTGAAATCGTTTTTGAAGATTGTTGTAGTATAGAATTCATAAGACAAAAAGATAAAACAAATCCTCTTGAAGAGGAAGAAACAACAAAAAATTCTCAAGTGGATGAAGGTGACCAGCATGACGAAGAGTTGGATGATAAAGAAACAAGATATGATAGCTCTTGTGATCATATTCAAGAAGAAGATATTCAACATCATGGTCAACCTACAGAAGAGAAAGAAAACAATAGTTTCTTGATACATAAATTTCATAGACCACCTCCTCTTTTAATAGAAGAAGAGATAAATCTGCTCCTGAATAGTCATGTTGCAACCCCTGCTTACGCAGATTTGCAACATCCACACAGTCTTGAATATCTTGTAGACTCTGTTTTGTTTCATGAAAAAAAGGTGGTTGTCATGTTTAACCATTTTGAAGAATGTTTGGTGTTCGAGGATGATGTAAAGGATGTTGATGATGAAGAAGACATTGATATTTTTCGAAATCTATTTCAAGATCAAATTGCTGATTTTTCAATGCAAAAATCTTCAGGATTTTATTCTGATTTTCCAATATTCAATGAATATAGTGATGATGAAGAGGATTTTAAATATTTGTCGTCTAATGAAATTTCATCAAATCCTATTCATCAACTAAGAGATGACCAAAAAAGAATGAATGCTATGGTTGAAAATAGATATGAATCTGTTGTTCAAGAGTCCAATGAAGATCCTCTTAACTTTGATACATCCTCTAAAGATATCATTGTCGGAGAGGGTGATCATAAATTTTTTCATGATGCATATTTTCAGACTCGGTTTTAATTTGATCATTATTAAGACAATAATGTAGGAAATGAAGAACATATCTCTTCTTCTCTCTTAAAAATTGTCAGTTGTAATAGGCCAGCATATCATAGTGATGAATTCAGATTATAGGGATATGATGAAAGAGAGTAGACAGGTTCAAATCAGTATTTGATCATGCATGTTTCCCCAAAAAATATTGAGCAGTCCACATTTAACATTCAGATCAGTAAATACAACAAGCAACAACATTTTAGTCAGTTGGAACAACAACAAAATGAGGTATTTCTATGTTACTTTTATGATCCCGTAGCAATTTATATGGACTCAAAATGGGGGACTGAATTTTTGTTTCCAACATATTGAAGTCTGAATTGCAAAACTATAAGTACTTGCTCCCAGAGCATGTTTTGGAATTTGAAGTTGCTCCTGTCATTTTTCTGCTCAAATATGGAAGCATAATTAAGTTGGTTAGTCAGATACTTGCTTGGATGATTTGGAAGTTTTCCTATACTTGAACAAAGCAGTGATATCGATTAGAGTAGGTGATGTATATAAATAAGTTTGAATTTGAGAACTAGAATACAAGAATGGTTTTTAGTATGTTTCCGGTTTAGTTTGGAATCCAATATGGTTTTGTTTTAAAGCATTACGACTCCATAGCCCAATGAATGCATAAGCAATTTTTTGTTTCGGAAATGTGCAAGCAAAGTGACAGGGTTCAGCGTTTGATAAGGATGATCTCAAGTCGCCCAATGGATGAAGGCACGTGGTCTACTATTCTTGGTGCTTTGCAGGAAAGAACCATCCCTAGATGGAGCCTCTGTTGTAACAAATATTGAAATTTTAGCTTTCGGTAACTTAGGAGAGAAAAACATTTATAGTGTTTAACCGTCAAAAGTGTAGATGTGAGAAAACAACCATTTGTCTGTCACATGCATCACTGAATGTTCTCTACCTGTCATCTTCAGTCAAATAACGTCGAAATCAACCCCAAATGCCACAACAGTATAATAGTCACAAGCCAACTCACAAAAAATCCAAATATAGGGTTCATGTGAGAATCAAAGAAATGTACCATATGTTCAAGCGTTGAGTCACAAGGAGAATGAATGGAAGCATTGGCAGTGGAACGACCGCCTACATTGAGCATTAAGCAACATGGAGAAAAAGCTCACGAGTTCGGGTTTTTTTCCGTAGGGGATTTGGCCGACGTAGATATTTTAATAACTACAACCCCGATCCTTGAATTTACTAAAGTATTAAAGGATAAGCCAGGTCAAATAAATATTAAGAAAGATTAATGTTAATAAATCTCATCGCAATTTCGTGATTCGAGATTTCTCGCGTCAAGTATTGTCGAAGTCCCGACACTTAAATCCATGAAAGGTTAAAGATTAATTGATAATCATGATTAATTAAGAAATAAAAACACATGATTATCGTCTAATTAATCCCATCGCGATTTCACGATTCAGGATTCCTTGCATGTCATAACTCTTGAAGACATGATACCCAAAAACCGAAGGCCCGAAAGAGTGTAATGTAAAAGCCAAAATCTATTTCAGGGATTTGGACATTGGGGATTTGGCCAACGTGGATATTTTAATAACCACTTCTTCATTTCCCCAAATCCCGAAAACCCGAAATCGGGACTCCATTCATATGCAAAACTGCTTTAGAAAAATGCAATTTTCTCAGCCGTGGAGAGGCCTTTTTTCACGTTCAAATAGTTGATCGACATCTAAAAATTCTAAGATTTCCAATGGTGGATTCATAATTTAATTTTGATATTGGTAAGTTAGTCAAAAGTCCCATGCAAAATGAGGTTCGTTTTCCGAAATGTGACGTTTTTTACTATGTTGAGTCATCATTTTCAAATGAGGATCCTGAGCGACTGGAGTATCATTTTGAGAAACGGTTCGAGGATTTTGTGCCTAAGACATCAGAGATAATTATCCTCTTTCAATTTTTTTACAGGTGTCACAAATTGGGAGAATCGAATCCATCTCCGAGACCTAATTTTCGGATTTCATATTTTCCTGTTTTGACACATGTTTGTTAAATGCATATTTGGGGAAAATGAAAAGAGGTATGAGGGAAATGAGAGAGGTTTTTGATCAGAATAAACAGATGCACAAAAGAATCTTTCAGTTTATACACAACTGCCGATATTCACGAGATACAGATCCATAACTGCAACCCTAGTTTTCGACAGTTTGGCCCATTTTCTATGGAAAAAAGTTTCAAGAATTGGTTGTAATTGTTGTTATCTTTTAGATTAGAGAGGGTTTCGACCTCAATACATATATGAGGCAAATTTGTAAACAAAAGAGGGAAAAAATAAACCCAGGAGTAGTACTCCTAGGCTGTAGTATTTGTTTTCCTGTTTAAATAAAAGAGTGTAGAGCCATTTTTAATCTACATCAGAGATTCTTGTGATGTTGCTTGCAGAGTTTTTCCATTTTATTAGTTTCAATATCTCTCCATCTATATTTTCTTCTCGATTTGTAACTGTTTTGTAATAGAATTCATCCTCTATTAGATGCTCTGTTGCACACTGGTTTTTCAATTCACTTTTCTTCCTGATTTGTAACATGTGTTTGCAATGGAATTCATCCATTTGTTAGATGCTCTATTGCAGGACAGGTTATAGGTTATTTCTTACAGAGATCTGAAGGTTCATAATTCATCCTTTACTAGATGCTCTATCCCAAATATCTCTTTCCACTGATTTATGCTTGGAATTCACTCACTTCTAAGTGCTCCTTGTATTTTGATATGTTTTCTCTTTATTCTGCTGCCATACCTTTTATAAATCCTTCCCTCTGTAATCAACTTCTATCTCACCTCTAATCCATGGATTTCCATTGCCAAAACACTCTTATTACTTGCTTGATCATTTGACTCCATGCCCAATGGACTACTTTCCGGTCCAACCCATCAACCCTAAAAACCTCAAAACTTTATGTTACCCACAAATCTTCCCACTATCAAGCTTATTGAACATCCTATCGTGACATATATTCAAGAGATCCCTCTCGGGTTGGAAGGTGCAACTTCTAATCAAAAGTGGTTCATGGTTATCTCAAATTTACTTGCACGCAACCCAAATCAAGTCCGAGTGACAAAATTTGTTTCATTTAAAATGTGTTAAGGCTTGGCTCTGTTACAGCCTAGAACCAACTCTTGCGATAATAGATCTAAAGGAACTATTGTGATGATTGTTCGTGCTATTACTTTATATTATCAAAAGGATATTATTCTTGCTTGTTGTTTTGTTGACCTTGTTCTAGGTCATAGGTAATAACCCTGAGGAAGCTATAGTGAAGGTTGCAGAAGACAACGTACTAAAGGAGAAACCATAAAATAAGCAATCATTATTGGAAAAGAAGAGAATGGTTTGTATAAACTAAAGGGTCACTTAGACGCTGCCATGACCCATGCCATTGAGAATCCATGTGAACTTTGGCCTAGAATATTAGCTCACATTAACTACAAGGCGCTACCATACATATGCAAAGCGGTCACAAGTTTACCAGAACTCAAGGTTGACCATGAAGGCGTATGCAATGGATGTGCACAAGGGAAGAACATCAAGAACCCTTTTCCGAAGAGAGACAACAAAGCATAATGAGTCCTAGAACTCATTCATTCAGATGTGTGTGGCCCAATTCCATCGTCCTCCATTAGTGGGTATGTATACTATGTATCATTTATTGATGATTGTTCTCGTAAGACCTGGGTGTATTTTTTGAAATCTAAAGATGAAGTGTTCAACAAATTCAAGGAATTCAAATCCTTGATAGAGAATATTTCTGAAAGAAAGATCAAGATACCCGAGTCAGATAATGGAGGAGAATACACCTCAAAAGAGTTCGTGAACTTTTTCAAAGATGTTGGGATCAAGAGGGAACTCACTACTCCCTATAATCCTCAACAAAACGGTGTAGCTGAAATGAAGAAAAGAATGATAATGGAAGCTGTGAAGACCATGATCCACGATCAAGATCTTCCTATGTTCTTATGGGCAGAAGCAACAATGAAAACCGTATATGTGCAAAACTGATTTTCCCAGAATGCACTTGGGTTCAAGACCCCGAAAGAGATGTTCACCAGAAAGAAACTAGAGGCAAGCCATCTCAAAATATTTGGCTGCCCAGTTTTTATACATATCTTGAAAGAGAAGAGAAACAAGCTGGTACCTTCAGGAAAGAAGGGAATATTTGTGGGATACTGTGAGGTCTCCAAGGCCTTCAAAATTTATATACCAGGCCACCATCACATTGAGATCAACAAGGATGTGACCTTCGATGAAGATGCAACTCTCAAGAAATAAAGAAGATGCCATCTTGAAGAAGTATATGAAGAGGAACCTGTAATCCCCAAAATTGCAGAATCAGTGAGGGAGATTCCCAGAGCTGCAAAACCAGTGAGGGAAGTCATAACTTCCCCTGATGAGGAAATTCTAGAAGATCATGACATAGTAGAATTTCAAGAACCTCTTCAAATGACGATCTTCCATAAGAGAAAGCCTGCTTGGGAAAGAGAGCTTATTCAAGATGGAGAGAAGTATGGTGTTCCTAAAGGAACCATGAGATAGGTGAAGAAACCAAAGCCATTCTCCAGTTATATGGCTTTGATGTGTGATCTCCTAGAGAAGGAGCCTACTTTCTTTGAAGAATCCATTTAGAAGAAAGAATGGGCAGATGCCATGACAAAGGAATACCAATCCATAATAAAGAATGATGTATGGGAAATAGTTCCCAGACCTAAAAGTAAGGATGTGGTATCTTCCAAAAGGCTCTTCAAAATAAAACATGCTTCTAATGGAAGTATAAAGCAAGATTTGTCGCTCGTGGCTTTTCCCAAAAAGAAGGCATTGACTATGAGGAGACATTCACTCCTGTAGCCAGATACACTTCGATCAGGACCATCATAGCCCTTGCAGCTAAGATGAAGTGGAAGTTACACCAGATGGACATAAAGACAACTTTCCTAAATGGTTTCATCAAAGAGGAAGTGTATATAGAGCAACCTCAATGGTTTGAAGTTGAAAACATGAAGTCTCATGTCTGCAAGTTGAAGAAATCCTTGTACGGATTGAAACAAGCTCCTAGAGCTTGGTATGTCCGGATAGACAGTTTCTTGACGAGCTTGGGATTTACCAAGAGTAAAGCAGATTCTAACCTCTACTTCAAGGTTATGAACCATGAGCCAGTGATATTATTATTGTATGTGGATGAATTATTTTTAACTTGACAAGAAAATCTCATCACCGAATGTAAGAAGAGACTCGCCTCAGAATTTGAGATGAAAGACCTTGTCCTAATGCATTATTTCTTAGGTATTGAGGTATGGAAGATTCCAAAGAGAATCTTCCTTAACCAAGGGAAGTATGCAGTCAAAATATTGAAGAGATTCGACATATTAGAGTGCAAGTCCATGAATACACCCATGGAAACCAAGTTGAAGTTGTTGATCGATACTTCGACAGAATTGATTGATGCCATGCTGTATAGACAGATTATTGGATCGCTGATGTAATTGATGAACACCAGAACAGATATATGTTTTTCCGTGAACACCTTGATTCAGTTCTGGTAGAACCTAGACATATTCACCTAGTGGCTACAAAACGTGTGATGAGGTACCTTAAGGGTACATTAGATTGTGGTCTCAGTTATGATGGAGATCATGATGTCACATTGAGTGGATACACTGATTCAGATTGGGCAGGAAGTGTTTCTGACAGGAAAAACACTTCAGGATGTTGTTTTAGTTTGGGATCAACCATGATCTCGTGGTAGAGTAAGAAGCAATCCAACATTGTTCTCAGCACAGCAGAAGCATAATACATTGTTGCGTGTTATGCCAGCTGCGAAGCTATATGGATTCCAAAGTTGTTGACTAGTCTATTTGACCTAGAGATGGAAGCAACCATGATCCTATGTGACAAATAGAGCTACATAAAGATGATAGAGAATCATGTATTCCATGATAGGTCGAAGCACATAGAGATCCAATATCATTACATCCATGACATGGTGCAGAGAGGTGCCATAAATCTCCAGTACGTAAGCACGGATGAACAAGTTGCTGATAAAACGTTAGCATAGATGAACAAGTTGCTGATTTGTTGACTAAGCCTCTATCTCGTGGTAAAGTTTGAGCACTTCGCATAAGCTTGGTATGGTCCCAAATGACCTCCCTCGAAAAGGGGAGCAATGATGAGATGAGATGTGACTAGGACCTGCTTCCAGCTGATAGTTGTGACATAAAGCCGGCCTCAGCCCATTCTCCAAACTTGATTGTTGTGACGTAAAGAAAGACGATGAGATGAGAATAGTAATGTGCTTCCGACTTGATAGCTGTGACGTAAATCCAGTCTAGTATCTTGCTTCCAGCTTGATTGCTGTGACGTAAAGAAAGACGATGAGATGAGACTAGTACTGTGTTTCTGGCTTGATAGATGTGATGTAAAGCCAGTCTAGTATCTTGCTACCAGCTTGAATGTTGCGACGTAAAGCAAGACGATGAGATGAGACTAGTACTGTGCTTCCATCTTGATAACTGTGACGTAAAGCTAGTCTAGTATCTTGCTTCCAACTTGATTGCTGTGACATAAAGCAAGACGATGAGATGAAACTAGTACTGTGCTTCAGGCTTGAGAGCTATGATGTAAATCCATTAGAGTATCTTGCTTCCAACTTGATTGCTGTGACGTAAAGCAAGATGATGAGATGATACTAGAAATGTGCTTCCGACTTGATAGCTATGATGTAAAGCCAATCTAGTATCTTTCATCCATCTTGATTGCTGTGACGTAAAGCAAGACGATTAGATGAGACTAGTATTGTGCTTCCAGCTTGATAGTTGTGACGTAAATCCAGTCTAGTATCTTGCTTCTAGCATGATAGTTGTGACGTAAAGCAAGACGAGTACTATGCTTCCAACATTACAGCTGTGACGTAAAGCCAGTCCAATATTATGATGATGAGCCAGCCTTGTGTTGTGATGATGATATATTAGTTTTATACTAATCCATATTGATGTAGATGATGATTGCATTCCTTTGAGAATGACGATGATTCCTGTTAGTGCTAGAAGTTGCCCCTATACTGCTATAGGGTCAAGCCTAGAACATCTTCGATTATTTCAATGATTTTATGAATAAATGTATATTGGTTTTGAAAAAGGTTGGAGGTTGCAACAGTAAATGAAGAAAGATAATACCAATTCCTGATCATAAATAAGTTTCGATCACACTCACTTAGTCAATGGTATCCAATTTACCAAAGCAGATAAAACCATAAGAATAAAGAAGTATGCAAGTGCCCAATCTGTTCACTCACATAGGAAGATTAATGATCCTAAATTTCATTCAGAAACAGAGAATAAGGTACTTAAAAACAAGTCTTGGAATGAGAAAGAAATCAATGAATTCTTCACTGCCTTATCAACATAACAAGATAATTTCAATGCATTGCAAAGATACAATGTTTTACAAGTAAGAAATGGAAGAAAGAGATTAAAGGAGAAAGTCTTCTCATCAAAAAGGTTGTAGCATTGAGTGCATAATGAAAAACGGTTCTTGTTTTACAATCATGAAAAGAGTCTCAGTCCTGCATCCCTGGTCTCTATTCAACCCTCTCGGGTCCTCCATTACCTTGTAATTTGCTGGGCTTAAATATCCTTTTACAAACTCAATGAGATATTCTAAAACTGGATCTAATGAACACTTGTCAAAAAAAATCTAATTTAATTGCAATAAATCTGGATCATCTCCCAAATCCTTTGCCTGGAATTCAAATTTGAATACACACAGTTGATCTGTTACAGACAATTTGAAACTGCTTTCTCAAGATGATGAATTCAGATGCTAATTAACTGCTAATTTTATGTTCAGAAATATAGGAATAAAATCTCATGAAAATATACTTTGATATCAAGTGTTTTGTAAGTTGAAAATTCCCATTCGAGCTTCTGATCTCCAGTTGTGAAGCGATAAGATTTGAAGATTGATTTCCCTTGAAATCTTTCTTTTGACTGCTGCCAAGTGCCCCGCTTCTTATGCCTTTAAAATCTGAAATGACTTGATCACTGCTCTGAAATCTATAACTGTTGATAGATATTTATGAAGAAAAGCTCGAAATCCCTTCAGTTCTGCCTCAAAATCTTATAATTACCAGATGTTGTGTCACCACAAATTTCAGGAAAATGTCGTCCTAATTAGACGCAGATTTCTCCAAAACCGTTGAGAAATTCTGCAAACTGTCTAAGATGAATGCAAATGGATCCATTTGGGAGGTGGGTTTCGAACAATTTCAACAAATTTTTTATGGTTTGTTCGCAAATTAAGCCCGAAATTACCTTCCTGAATAATGACGGGAATGCACAAAATCTGGGATGATATATCTCCATCGAATGCTCTCCATCGAATGCTCTTAACAATGATGCACTTAAATTTTAATTACTCTCCAAACGTTCAGTTGACAAATGGTCTTCTATCAAGCATTTTGGCGTTTGAACTTAGGTAATCATTTGCTTGGATACTCTCATCATCATCTGGAAAATGTTAGTACTCTGCACAATTTGTGGTTGGCACTTCTTCCTTTTGATCATGCTCGCTAACAAATCCTGGTGGTGCTTGCACATTTGACAAAGAAGCAATGCTCATGCCACGGTTTTAATGTAGAACATGGCAAGTTGGGGGGGAACCTATACATATGCCTTGTAACTGTTCATCTTATCCTTATATAAATTGATTCAACATGAAACCATCCTCCTTAAATTGATGAATGGACCAACAATTTCATTTATGAAATAATTTGGCAGCTTCATGTTCCTTGAACATTCTCAATGCAGGTCGTTTTCATTTGGCATATGATATGGACATACCCATGGGAAAATTTGACATTTTAATACCGACTTTGAGCAATATATGTAGCTTTTGGTGGCACTTGGCATTAGGCATCTCCTCATCATGGCTTGGTGTGATGTTGTCGATGTGTGAATACAAAAATTAATCAAATACACAACAATATGAATATCTAGTTGTGCTGCCCTTTTACCTTAACACCTGGATTCTTTGTGATCAAACCCTTTGACACCTGTGGTCACCTTACCAATTGGCGTTCTCTTTCAATGCTATTGTTCTTATGGCACAAATGCATTTTTATTCCATATGTAAAAAATATAAAAACCTTACAGTAACTTAAAAGCAATCATATTATCAATGCAATGAACATAGAATTTTGATACTTCATAGGCTCCTTTTTTTTTTTTTTTGGCCATCGTATCTTGAGACATCTCTGCTAAGGAACCATGAATATAAGCAAATGCAATCTCAATGATTGTGCTAATACTGAAATGTGTTTTGATTGCAGGTGATGGAGATTGGCTCCTGGCCAATAACTTTTTCTCTCTCCAACGAGGCAAGTTAAAATCTCAACACTATTTATGGGATATGCAATACCGGTGCTTAGAAACAACACTTCTCGGTGCTACAGGAATAACCCCATTCCTGCAACAAGGATAAAATTGAAAAATTAGTATCTTGATACTAACATTGGCTCCTTCTGGGGGGTGATGCTCTCCCTGTGAGGCATCAAGAACAAGTAGACCACTGTGCCTTTTCCTCTATGCATTCATGTAACGCAACCTGCAAACTATTGTCTCTGTAAACATTCACATTCTTCTGTGTTGTGCCTAGTCCATTGGGTTATGGAGCCAGCCAATATCATTCAAATCTGGCCCACACTTTTGCAACTCTGCTCCTTATTTGAAGCCAACTTCCCCTTCCAATAGTGCCTTATATGCATTGGGCATGGAGTCATTATTTAAAAACTGAAACCAAATAGTAGATACAAACCTCACGTATTGTGCAAACTAGAAGATTGAAAATAATCTTCATGCTCGATGGTGAGTTTATTTCTTCTATCTATTCGTACTTCTAACCAACAAAAACTGGTTCATCATGTGACGTCATGCTTCCAATGAAGCCATGATAACATCATACCATTTACCAAAACTCTTTCAATGCAGATAGAAATTAGAGAAGAATTCATTATGTGTAACATAATTTTAATTTGTAACACATACCTACAACCATCATCCGATTTAATTCCAAAAATAGCAAGGATGAAATGTTCTGAGAAACATAACTCCATATAAATGGCTACTGGATCATAAAAAGAGGTAGATTGATAACTGAAAATGGTTACCTTTGCTTGTTGCTCGATACTGCAATATACCGGTTCCAACTGTTCATGACTAATGTGCAGGCTGTTTTCATAAATCTGTTGCTCAACTTCTGTACCATAAAGATAACAGGTTACCGATAACCTTCATCAATACTGTTATGTTTATCAGATTTATCGACAATAATATGCCGAGGAAATATTTGTTCCTTATACTCATCATGAACAGGAACTTTTTTATTCAAATAAAAAACAACATGTGCATCAGAGATAAGATCAAATGCATCTACAACTATGCAATCTTTGTCCTTGTCATCAATTGAATCTTGATGAACTTCCTCAACAACATAATTTTCATCTTTGCAAACAGAGGGAAACTCTACTTTCTGTTGAATATGCTTCTCAAATATATCACAACAATTTTCAAAAAGACTTTCAGCTGAGAATTTTCCTTCACAAAATAAATTGAAAGCATAATGAAAACTTGCCAACGCATTAATACTTGAAGCTGGAAGAGATCTGCACCATTCGAGGGATGCTCCCTTCAACGAGTATCTGGAAATCTTGATCTGAACATCCTCGTGCACAATATCACGTTCACGAATAAACTCATGGAAATCTAGTATATGTTTAGCCGATACCTCCCAATATTGTCATTTAAATGTAGGAAGGGAACCTTCCCATTCACCTCTGCTAAGCATTAGATTTGGAAAACCAACTACATCTGAAAAGTCACAAAAGGCCAACCTTTGAGCCAAAATGGCTTCCATACTTGGATCCCCAGTGGAGTTGCCTTTTAATATTTATACAATGGATTCGCCATGGTGAAACATCTGCAGTCAAGCACATGTCCTCTTCTTGTTCACTATCAAGAAGCGGATCTGATCGTTGTCGTTCTCCCATGGAATATATCTTCGTTGCTTCAACCCCGACAACGACGCCAAAAGATGTTAGTGCTAGAAGTTGCCCCTAGACTGATATAGGGTCAAGCCTAGCACATATTTGATTATTGCAATGATTTTATGAATAAATGTATATTGGATTTGAAAAAGGTTGGAGGTTGCAGTAGTAAATGAACAAAGTTAATACCAATTCCTAATTCTAAATAAGTTTCGATCACACTCACCTAGTCAATGGTATCCAATTTAACAAAGCAGATAAAACCATAAGAATAAAGAAGTATGCAAGTTCCCAATCTGTTCACTCACATAGGAAGATTCATGATCCTAAATGTGATTCAGATACAGAGAATAAGGTACTTAAAAACTAGTCTTGGAATGAGAAAGAAATCAGTGAATTCTTCACTACCTTATCAACATAACAAGATAATTTCAATGCATTGCAAAGATAACATGTTTTACAAGTAAGAAAAGGAAGAAAGAGATTAGAGGAGAAAGTCTTCTCATCATAAAGGTACTAGCATTGAGTGTAGAATGAAAAAAGGTTCTTGTTTTACAATCATGAAAAGAGTCTCAGTCCTGCATCCCTGGTCTCTATTCAACCTGTTGACCGCTGGTTTAGCACAGAGGTCAACTCATTTCATGAAGAATATTCTATGTCAGAGACAGAGATGGTTCTACTGGGTGTTTTTAAACACCAGCAC